>JBBBVM010000083.1:0-279984 GCA_037355625.1 Petunia x hybrida
CATTTCATTTCTAGCCCTCTTTTGCGCTTATGTCCCTTTTTCTGGTCTGACTTCTGACGCTCATATCTTTTTATCTATAAGTTATATGAGCAAACCGTTAAAAGTGTTGGAAACTACACTCCAAGACCTTCAATTTGGTATATGATATGTCCCCAAAAGACTTCATATAACACATGAAATTAATTGCTGAAAAAGCTCTGTTACAAGGCAATTCCTTAGTCGGTTTTTCCGCAACTTAAATCTGATTTTTCCCAATCTTTATATTCAACATATAAACATCATATATGGTCTTATTATTACTTTAAACTCACTTAAATCATTCTTAACATGATATTATAATGATATACGTCAATTTAGACGTACGGGGTGTAACAATATTCCCCCGTTAGGAACATTCGTCCTCGAATGTTAAATGAAGTATGTAGAAGCATTAAGCAACGATCTGTTACATACTCGAAGAATCTGCCTCTTTAAATTGCAACTGGCACCTCCTTATTAGTCAACTGTTCAGTAATTTGTACATCCTCTACTGGTACAACTCTAGAAGGATCTCTGACACATTTTTTGAGCATGGAAACATGGAATACTGGATGTACCTCCTGAAGGTCTGCTTGAAGGTCTAACTCGTAGACTACACGCCCAACTTGCCTGATAATCTGATATGGACTAATAAATCTAGGGCTAAGCTTTCCCTTCTTTCCAAATCTCATAACGCCTTTCATAGGTGATACTTTCAGGAATACCTAATCGCCAATATGAAATTCTAAATCTCAATGTCGATTATCTGCATAGGACTTCTGTCTGCTCTGCACTGCTAATAATATTTCCCTGATCAACTTGACTTTATCAATTAATTGTTGGATTAAATCTGGACCTATCAATTGAGACTCGCCAACCTTGAACCATCATATAGAAAACCTGCATTTGTGCCCATACAAAGCTTCATATGGCACCATCTGTATGCTAGAATGATAGCTATTACTATATGCAAACTCTATCAACAGTAGGTGACCATTCCAGCTGCATCTAAAATCTAACACGTAAGCTCTAAGCATATTTTCTAATGTCTGAATGGTCCGCTCAGCCTGTCTGTCTGTCTATGGATGAAATACTGTACTCAGATACACCTGTGTCCCTAAACCTGTCTGGAACGATCTATAGAAATTAGCTGTAAACTGGTGTGCCCCCGTCTGAAATAATAAATTCTGGAATACCATGTAGGCGCACTATCTCTCTGATATAAAGTCTGGCATAATCCTCTGCTGTATATGTAGTTCTAACAGGAAAGAAATGAGCTCATTTAGTAAGCCTGTCAACTATAACCCAAATAGAGTCATATCTGCTCCGCATACGGGGCAAGCCTGTAATGAAGTCCATATTCACTACTTCCCATTTCTATGATGGAATCTCGACTTCCTGTAATAAGCCACTAGGTTTTTTTTTTATGCTCGACTTTAACCTGCTGGCAGTTAGCACACTGAGCCACAAATTCTGCTATGTCACACTTCTTTTCGTCTCAACAATAAATCTGCTTAAGATCATGGTAAATCTTAGTCGAATTAGGATGAACAATGTATCTGGAATAATGTGCATCTGTCATAATCTGTCCACATAAATCTGCAACATCAGGAACACAAAGTCTATCTTTATATATAAGAACCCCGTCACTAGTAACCTATATAATAATTTTGGTTTTCTTCTGGCTATCTGCCTGTATTGAACTAGAACTGGATCCTCATACTGGCGCTGCTTTACTTATGTCACTAGGCAAGTAGTGATTGCGTTCTGAACTGTAACTCTTGCGTCCTCTGAATCTATTAATCTGACATCCATGCTGGCCAACTGGTAGAGTGTATGAGCTAACTTTATTTTCTCTGGTTGTAAATAAGATAGACTACCCATAGGTTTGCGACTAAGGGAATCAGCAACAACGTTCGCTTTACCCGGATGATAAAGAATGTCTATGTCATAGTCCTTCAGCAACTCTAGCCACCGCCTCTATCATAGGGTTAGCTCCTTTTGCTTAAATATGTACTGGAGGCTCTTGTGATCCGTATAAATATCAACATGAACACCGTAAAAATAATGTCTTCAAATCTTCAATGCATGAATGACTGCTGAAAACTCAAGATCATGGATGAGGTAGTTCTGATCGTGCTTTTTCAGCTGCCTAGAAGCATAAGCAATTACTCTTCCATGCTGCATCAAACACAACGAAGACCAATTCGAGAAGCATCACAGTAAATGACATAGCCCTCAGATCCCTCTGGAAGTGTAAGTACTGGAGCTGTTATCAACCTGTTCTTTAGTTCTTGGAAGCTGTGCTCGCAAGAATCAGACCACTCAAATTTAGCTGATTTCTTTGTCAATTTGGTCAGTGGAGCTGCAATGGAGGAAAAACCCTCTATAAACTTTCTGTAATAACCTGCCAAACCCAGAAAACTACGTACTTCAATTGGCGTCGTAGGCATGGGCCAATTCTTCACAGCCTAGATCTTCTGGTCATCTATTTTAATTCTTTCTGCTGAAACTATGTGGCCAAGAAATGCCACTGACTCTATCTAGAATTTACACTTTGAGAACTTAGCATATAATTGTTGGTCCCGATGAGTACCCAATACTGTGCGTAGGTGCTCTGCATGCTCTGATTCAGACTTTGAATAGATGAGAATATCATCAATAAATATAATCACAAATAAATCTAGATAAGGCCTGAATACGCTGTTCATCAGATCCATAAATACTGCAAAGGCATTAGTGAGTCCAAACAACATCACTAAAAACTCATAATGGCCATTCCTAGTCCTGAATGCAGTCTTAGGTATATCAGATTTTCTAACTCTAACCTGATGGTAGCCTGATCGCAAATCTATATTTCGAGAAGCACTTGGCACCCTGGAGCTTGTCAAACTAGACATCAATCCTGGGCAGAGAGTATTTATTCTTAATAATGACTTTATTCAGCTGTCTGTAATCTATGCACATGCGTAGAGAGCCATCTTTCTTTTTTTTTACAAATAGTATCGAGGCTCCCCACGGGGAATTGCTGGGTCTGATGAGGCCTTTATCTAACAAATCCTTCAATTGCTCCTTAAATTCTTTCTGTTATACAGGTGCCATCCTGAAGAACATGCCCCTGATGACGTGCTGATGCTGAGCAAGCAACTGGTGATCTAGCTGGCTAGGCTGTACAACTGCCACCCCTAGGCGGGCAACCTTTCATGAAATAGCTGCCTCGCGACAAATATAACAAGTATCAACTCCTAACTGACATGGACCCAAGTGGCGTCTACCACAATCCGAACATCTGGGATATGTCTGACTGGCCGGTATAGAAGTACCACGACACTTTAATCTTGAAGTCAGTGATGTGTGACTAGATCTAGACTGAGGAGATCTATCAAATCTCAGGCCATGAGACTATGGAGGTATACTAGCTGGTGGTTGTCTAACACTCTGCTATCTACTCGCTCCAGATGTCTCTCTAAATGAACAAGACAATCTGCCCCTCTTGTGTAACACTCTATCCCTGTCGGCTCTCTGTTTTTGCTTCCTCTCCTCAAGTAACAAAGCAAATGCCTGAATCTTATGTTCATACATGACTGCATAACAACTGTCATACGCTCGTTCACTAGGTGTGGAGCTAGTCCCACTATATACCTGTGAATTCTATCCTCCATACTCACTACCACCGTAGGGGCAAACCATGCTAAAGAACTAAAGCAATAATTATACTCTTCTACACTCAAACTTCCATGTCTCAAGTTCAGGAACTGATTAGCACGGTCTCCCTATGCCTCTATAGGCATATACTTATAAAGGAAGGCATCTGAGAATTCCTTCTGAGTCATGGGAGTAGCATCGGGCCGTCTAGATAGCTCCCATGTCTGATATCACCCTGCTGCTAAGTTATCCAATCTGAATGCATCCAACTCTACTAACTCTGTGTCTGACACGTGCATAACCCTCAACATTCTGGCTATCCTCACTAGAAAATCCTGAGGGTCCTCTCCTGTACGGGATCCGGTAAAAACTGTAGGCTCTAGCCTGATAAAATCATTGATCCTGGATCCAACATCTCCCTGGGCATCTGGACTGTGTTGTCTAGTCTGAGCAGCTACAACACTGGTCGATAATCTGATGGCATCCCTCATTTCCTGCCCCTGACTATCAGGCTGAGAAGGTGGAGGTATAGTAGCTGCAGTACCTCTAATATTACCCTGAACTGATAGGATCTGTGAGGCCTCGGATGGAGCCTCAGGTCTGGACTCCTCACTCTCATCCACCTTAGGTAGCACTCTACTAATACCCTGGCCGGCAATAACCTTGCCCTTCTGGGCAGCTGTTAGTTTCTTTGGCTGCATCGCTTTGCTGAAATTACTATTGTTAGAGGGCTGAATTCTATAATCATGGCTCTATCGCACGATCTAGAGAAGAAAGAAAGTCAACTGTCCTGAAGTGCCTTGTAGCCTCCTGTTCAAAAGTATGGCGCGCAACATACTCCTGAACAAGACTCTACTAGACACGGCCTATAGACACCCTAGGACTGAACTGCTCTGATACCACTTTTGTCACGACCCAACTTAGGGCCGCGACGGATGACCAACACTAAGTGTCGATCATCCCTAATCCTACTGATAATATGCTAACCATTATAACTGATAAACAGAATAAGCATAAACCTAGCTGATAAGGAGTATGCGATGCAAATAGCTGACAAGGCTAACATAAGCTGACATACATAACATACTGACTGCACCACACAGGGACATATCTACAGGCCTCTAAGAGTGCTGAACTGAATATACAAAGGACGGGACAAGACCCCGCCATACCCAAACTGGCTGACTGTATACATACCAAAAGATAAGTAACTCCGGGAATAAGCGGAGTGACTCCAATAGCTGATCGATGGCCTACTAACGTGGTCCAAGCATTGATCTATCTGCACCTGCGCGGCATGAAACGCAGCGCCCCAGAAAAGGGCGTGAGTACGATATGTACCAAGTATGTAAGCATGAGCATATAATATATTATAGCTGAATGAAACTGTAAGGCTGGAATATAACTATGAAAATATGAGCTGGAGCATAGTAATATAGCCGGAAATCTGAAGAACGTACTAAACATGATCTGAATATAAACTGAAGTCTAGCTGAATCTGGAACTGAAGATTGAGCTGAACTATACTGATAAATACTGTAATATGACTGATAGCTGGTTACTACAAACTGGAACTGATAACTGTCAACTGATACTGATGCTAAGAACTGGTGGCTGATAACTGAGAACTGATAACTGTCAACTGATACTGATGCTAAGAACTGGTGGCTGATAACTGAGAACTGATAACTGTCAACTGATACTGACGCTAAGAACTGGTGGCTGATAACTGAGAACTGATAACTGTCAACTGATACTGACGCTAAGAACTGGTGGCTGATAACTGAGAACTGATAACTGTCAACTGAGCTAAAGCTGAACTGTTATCTGAACTGGTACCTGTCTGGTGTTATGGGCTATATCCCCCCAAATCAGGTAACTGAACATCTGAACTAGTACCTGTCTGGCGTTATGGGCTGTATCCCCCCAAATCAGGTAACTGAAAACTGGAACTAGTACCTGTCTGGTGTTATGGGCTGTATCCCCCCAAATCAGGTAACTGAAAACCAGAACTAGCCTCATGTATAATCATGCAGTGCATACTGTGGCTATATACGCATATATAACAAACCTGGTGGGCGTTATGGGCTATATCCCCCCCAGCCAGTAATATCTAGTCTCTCTGGTCAGAGTGTGTGAATGACACCCGGTCACACTAGGTGTTTCAACTCCCGCCTGAACCAGAGGGGCTGTATCCCCCAGACGGGTAGTATCACACGCGACCGGACTGTGTGTCCAATGTCCAGCCTCTATGGGGGACTCCAAATCACACATAACATGATCACAATATAAGCATAAGCATGTATGAGGCATAACACGTGTGGCAACAATATATATGGACTCGAAGGAATGATAAGAAAACTCTGGATGGAATTATAGACACAACCTGAAACTTGGAATTTGTCTAACTCTTGGACTTTTATAAAAATTTCGGCAGAGTTTCCTCTGAAACTGGATGATCCGCAAAAACAGAACCAGTACAATACTATACACGGGAATGGATACCCGGATAAACTGATAACATAAACAAATTAACTGGATAACAAGATGAGAGTTGCGTAACAATTCCACGGATGTACAGAATTTCTAGACAGTACCTGCGTCCTGCATTGCATCATAGTTTTGAGGGTGCAGATAAAGGTTATAGACCTCATGGTCTTCATGAAAGTTGTATATATATGTATTAGGATTCTGGAGATTCTTAAATCATCTTAATATCAATTTTGTATAAGGAGTTATGATCAATATACTAACAACTGTCAAAAGTTCAAAACAATTTTCCAGATTTTGAAACGTTTTGCCTTTCTGATTTGGACGTCTTTCACCTTGGATTTTAGTACCAAATTAAGTATATACAAGGTTTCCTTGGTACCATACAAGTTTCTCACAAGAAAAACTAAGTTTGAAACTAATAAAAGCTTCAAAATCTAAAAGATACATGCCTTGCCAAAAGAAAGGTTTAGCCTTACATACCTTTGATGTTTCTAGCTTCTAAACTTCGTTTCCTTTGAATTCCACACCTCCCAAAGCTTAAACAAGCTATAATAAAATATTTAGGTACTTTACTTAGCTATGAAGTAATTCTAAAACTCAAACTATAGACGAAATTGAAGGTAGCATAATGTTACCCTAATCGCGTAGAGCGTTTTGACGCAATCCGTCTTCCGTTTCGTGTCAAAATTGATGTTCTTTCTTCAAAATCAAAAAAATGGATTCAAACTGAGGAAACCACTGTTTATATCGTGGGCTTTACTGGAAATGTCGAGAGAGAGAGAGAAATTTCTCTTTTATAATAAAAACATTTCATTTCTAGCCCTCTTTTGCGCTTATGTCCCTTTTTCTGGTCTGACTTCTGACGCTCATATCTTTTTATCTATAAGTTATATGAGCAAACCGTTAAAAGTGTTGGAAACTACACTCCAAGACCTTCAATTTGGTATATGATATGTCCCCAAAAGACTTCATATAACACATGAAATTAATTGCTGAAAAAGCTCCGTTACAAGGCAATTCCTTAGTCGGTTTTTCCGCAACTTAAATCTGATTTTTCCCAATCTTTATATTCAACATATAAACATCATATATGGTCTTATTATTACTTTAAACTCACTTAAATCATTCTTAACATGATATTATAATGATATACGTCAATTTAGACGTACGGGGTGTAACAAAATGCCAGGTGGATTACCTCCGTTGAGAGGAATCGAGCACCAAATTGACTTCGTACCGGGGTCTCAAATCCCCGACAAACCTGCGTACCGGTGTAATCCCGAAGACACCAAAGAGCTCCAAAGGCAGGTTGATGAATTGCTGAACAAAGGGCCTTGTTCGATAGAGCTTGAGTCCTTGCGCCGTTCCTATTATACTTGTGCCTAAAGAAAGATGGAACATGGCAAATGTGTGTTGATTGCCGAGCAGTCAACAAAATAACGGTAAAGTATCGTCATCCTATCCCTCGATTAGATGACATGCTAGATGAGTTAAGTGGTTCTTCATGCTTTACGAAGATAGACCTCAGGTCCGGTTACCACCAAATCCGAATGAAACCCGGAGACGAGTGGAAAACCGCATTCAAGACTAAGTTCGGTCTCTATGAATGGTTGGTGATGCCTTTTGGCTTATCCAATGCACCGAGCACATTCATGCAACTGATGAACCATGTTCTCAAACCGTTCATAAATAAGTTTGTTGTTGTTTACTTCGATGACATACTTGTTTATAGTAAATCTGTGGATGAACATGTCGAACATCTAAGGCTAGTGCTTGAAAAGCTTCGAGAAGATAAGTTATATGCTAACTTCAAGAAATGTGCCTTTTGTGTTGAACGTGTAGTCTTTCTAGGATTCCCTGTCAGTGCTAATGATGTTGAAGTCGACGAGTCAAAAGTCGAAGCCATCAAAGATTGGCCAACTCCAACCTCGGTATCACAAGTTCGTAGCTTCCATGGCTTAGCTAGCTTTTACCAAAGGTTTGTTCGTGACTTTAGCACCGTGGCAGCTCCTTTAACCGAGCTGGTTAAGAAAGACCATCCATTTGTGTGGGGAGAGTCCCAAGAGAGGGCTTTCCAAGAGTTGAAACAGAGGCTTTGCTCTGCCCCGTTTTTGCAACTCCCTGACTTCGGCAAAGCATTCGAAGTCGAGTGTGATGCGTCTGGAGTTGGGATTGGAGGAGTGCTGATGCAAGAATCGAAGCCGATCGCTTACTTTAGCGAAAATCTTAGGGGTGCAACCTTGAATTACTCTACGTATGACAAGGAGTTATTAGCCCTCGTTCGAGCACTCGCCCATTGGCAGCATTATTTGTGGCCTCGAGAGTTTGTGATTAAAAGTGATCATGAGTCTTTGAAGCATCTTCGAGGTTAAGAGAAATTGAACCGAAGGTATGCCAAGTGGGTAGAATTCATTGAAAGCTTTCCCTATGTAATTCATTACAAAAAGGGAAAAGATAATGTTGTGGCCGATGCGCTATCAAGGAAATTTTCCTTAGCGACCACTCTCGCCTCAAGGCTCATGGGATTTGAAAGCATCAAGTCGATGTACGAAGACGATCCCAAGCTGAAATGCATTCGTGACGCAATCTTGAGTGGCCGAAGGGTTGAGAAATATCAGTTGCACGATGGATACCTCTTCAAGAATGGGAGGGTTTGTGTGCCAGTGTCATCGTGGAGAGAGCTCTTAGTTCGAGAAGCTTACTCCGGACGTCTGATGGGACACTTCGGTGTCGACAAAACTCTTGGTATCTTAACCGAGCAGTTTCATTGGCCCAAAATGTGACGAGATGTGGAAAAGCTTTGCAACGCTTGTCTCGTTTGCAAGAAAGCTAAATCGAAGTCCAACCCTCATGGTTTGTATACCCCGTTGCCTTTGCCTGATCGACCTTGGGTTGATATATCCATGGACTTTGTGTTGGGGTTACCGAGGTCGGGGGAAGGACATGATAGCATCTTTGTTGTAGTTGACCGTTTTTAAAAAATGGCTCACTTTATTCCTTGCAAAAAGTGTGATGACGCACAACATGTAGCTACCTTGTTTGTTTCTAATGTGTTGAAATTGTATGGTGTGCCTTATACTATTGTGAGTGATCGAGACTCAAAATTCTTGAGTCATTTTTGGAAATGTTTGTGGGGTGCCCTCGTCACCAAGTTACTATTCTCGACGTCTCACCATCCTCAGACTGATGGAAAGACCGAGGTAGTTAACCGAACCTTGGGATCTTTGCTTTGAGCAATGACCAAAGGCAAGGTTGGAAACTGGCTTGATCGTTTGCCCATGATGGAGTTTGCATACAATCGAACGGTGCATCGAATGATCAATATGACCCCGTTCGAATGTGTGTATGATTTTAATCCTTTTATTCCACTTGATTTAACCCCATTGTCTCGAGATTCTATGATTGATTTTGAAGGTACTCGGCGAGCCACCGCCTTGATCGAATTGCATGCAAAGGTGAAGAAGAACCTCGAGGATGCTTATGCAAAGGTTGCATTAAAGAAAAACAAGGGCGTAAAAAGTTGAAATTAAAGAAGGGGGATTGGGTATGGGTTCACTTCCGAAAGGAACGCTTCCCGAACCAAAGGAAAGGAAAGTTGGCTCCTCGAGGGGATAGTCCATTTCAAGTGTTGACCAAGATCAACAACAATTTACGTGATCGACCTCCCTGGTGAGTATAACGTGTCCAACACCTTTAATGTTGCTGACTTAGTTCCTTGTGTTGTAGGTCAATCTTCGGAGGACGAGGAGGGCTCGATTTCGAGGACGAAATCTTCTCAAGAAGGGGAGGATGATGCAGCCCGAACACGTGCTGATCAAGTGTTCGATCCACCGAGGCCAATGACACGAAGCCAAGCCAAGCTGTTGCACGATGTTCCCATTCACTTGGCCTGGTCGAAGGAAAGCAATTGCTCCAAAGCTGAGTGGCCGGGCTCAAGAACCGAAGGTGTCATCTTCAAATTTGAGCCCAAGGATAAAGTTCGAGCAAGTGAGCGTTCGAGGACAAATGAGTTCGAGCAAGCAACCACGCACCGAAGTCGAGGCTGCCGAACACACACTTAGCTCAGCCCTGCGTGGCTTGTTTTTATTAGTCACTTGTGACTATTTACCGCTTTATCTTTAGCATAGTCTATAAATACTCCATTTCCATTTCATTGTAGATTATTATTAACGTTGTATGAAAAAACATAGAAAGTGCTATTGTGAGGCTCCGATGGAGCCGAACCCCGACGTGGGCTTTTAAAGATCTTGTGTCAATCGGTGTTATTCGCTTGAACATTTTCTTCCTGGTCATTCAATTTGCAAGAAGCGGGTCTTTCTTGAGGATTGTTGCTTAGTATACGTGATTCTTGACCTTCCTTCGATTGAGCTTGAGACAAGTTCCTCACTGTTCTTTCGAATCGAAGCAAGTCTTGTATTGCTTCTATCTTTTAATTTCTTGTTGTTTTTCCGCGTTTCATTGTGTCCAGCTTTCCCTCGGGTCTGCTTGCACCATGTCCACACAGCAACTCAATAATTTATATATATCCATCTATATATAACATAATTCTATGCTATGGAGGAGTAATGTGACACCTCTCATATGTCATGATTTCTATTTTTCTTTTTCTCAATCTTTTTGCCTTTTTCCTATTTTTCTTATTTATCCTATTTTAATAATTAAAGTCTTTGCTCCATATTATCTGTATTAATAAGGGCACAAGTAACAGCTCTTAGTGTTAGGTTTTACCTATTAATTTTGATAACAAACCAAGTTGTTTTAGTCAATAAATATTTATTTGTGGTTGATCAATTTTTGTAGAGGTTTGATCATGAAGAAGAATATGGTAGAAGTTTCAATAAATATGGGAAGAGAATATTATGAAACAAAATATTATTTCTAAGATTTGATCTCCAAGCTAAATGGAAAGCTTAATATTTAAAATTTCAACTTTGTCGTAAAATAAATGAAATACTTCAAGAATATTAAGAGATGAGACGGAGATCTTTTCTTATTCACTTCCAAGTATTCAAGCGTATAATTCATAGAGCAAAATGTGCTCTATCTATAGGACACCAAGTACATAAGAGAGTATAAATCAACCCAAAGGTTACAAGTTTGAACGGTTATTTTTGAGAAGCCTTATCGTTCTCTTATTTATTTCACCGTGATGATGATTATTATTTTGTTCTTTGCCACAAACATGACCATGATCTCTACCATGGTCATTATTTTATCGTATTTCGGACATAAAATTATTTGTCTTCTTTCCGACATAATAATATTGCTATCACATTCACATTCATGAATGGAACACTTGTTGCTCCCTCTTTCACATTATGGAAAGGAGCTTGTCCTGCTCCCACATTCACCTCTATGAATGGAGCATATTCGTGGATGGACTTCATGATTTTATTTATAATTCAATGTTTGCCTCTATTATCAATATGGTGCACAGGGTCCTAAACACAATATCTTATTATCTGTGTGATACTTGAACCCTAGCATCTTATTATCATGGTACACCAAGACTTGAGTTTGATGTCTTACCCTCAACATGGCATAATAATCCAAAAGCCATAGTCATGAAATCAATTTCACAATATTTCTCATGTAATATGATCTCCTTTTTAAGATATTGTTGCTTATGAATAAATTTGAGGCATGATATAAAAGGACTTCATCAATAATAAACATAAGTACTATGATATGAATTCTCATAAGATAGTTGTTAGGGATATAGTTGATATACCCTCGACCCAATCTCGTATTTAGTTATTTGAAAATATTTTATGAACATTATTTGATATTAATATGTGGCATTCGATATTCATTTATCATAGTTACTATTAATTATTTAATTAATATGATAAAGTCTTCGATTAAGGTTTGAGACTTTTCATCATAATAGAAATCATGATAATAAGAGTCAAGTCTTATATAACTTAATCTGAAATTATTCTTGATCGTAGGATCACTAAATCATTAATTAGGATATTAGTGATCCGGCTAGATCAACTAATATGATAGTCTTTATTTAGGTGATCGTATTTATTGGTTAAAGATTAGTTGATCTCACTATTTAAATTACATAAATAAGTGATGCATATGGAGATATGATCATTGAACTGACTGTTTAGATAATTCCTAATGGTTAGAATAACCATAATATGTCAATGGGATATTGTCTTGAAGAATGTGATGTAAGAGCTGCCTTTGACCTGATATTGTCATAGTAATTTACAAGTTATTTATTGTACTTTGATACTAGACACCTATTGTCCTATAATGATAGTTGAAAGGATATTGAGTATGATTTTAAGATGGAATCTGCCGACTCTTGGTAATGAGTTTAAGCTTTATGTCGTCATGAATTATAAATGACTACTTTAATACCTTGGCCAGGGCAATCAAATGATAAGAGAAAAGAGTTTGTTAGATCATTTAACGGTCGAATATATTCGGCATGTAGACATAGTTGGTCACCTATTGGGATTTGACAGTTGAACCATATCCTAGGATGTCTCGGAGCTATAACGACAGAAGGAAATAATACATTATTGTTCTACAGGTCCTTGAGAGTAAATTGTATACTTCAATCTAATTTGGTCGTTCAGGAGTATTGCTAAACGCCACCCTTGATTAGTATATTGATTCGATCAATATACTACCGTCATATTATTGAACCTATGAGGTCGCACACTAACGAGTGTTCTGATTTTTGCTAAAGGATTAAAGAATATTTAATCCAAATGGAATACTAATATATTCTTTTCTAGAACAGAGAATGTAATTAATATATGAACAAATTGAATTTTACTATTTAGAATAGTAAAATTGAGTTAAGTCTTTTGTTGACACCCAATTTTGTCCCTTCTGCTTCAATAGCCACTTTTCAGACAAGATCGGACTGATAACCGCACAATTGTCTTCACTCCAACCCCTATTCAAAGTCATTATTTCACACAAGCACGCCAATTAGGATATTTTTAAAACATCGGCACAAGCTACAGACATTTGTAAAATTAGCACATTAATTGTGAATTTTTACAGCTACATTATTTTCAACAAAATTGGTCAAAATCATTTTAAATCTCATAATAATATTTTTACTTTTCTCCAAATCATACAGCATTTTTCAAATTAATTTTGCAATTTTCTACATATTTATATGTATTTTACATGTATTTATACGTATTTTATATCATTTTATACAATATATATACACTTACACACACTATACTCATCACACTCCACATCATCCTCATTTTACGACTACGTGGAAACATCTCAACTGTCCACGAGTTTGATCCAATGGTCACGGGCAATATTTCCTTTTTAATTATACAGTCCAACCCCCAAACCTTAACTCACCCTCATTTCCCCCTAAAGTTCGCGCCGCCCTACATCTCTCTTTTCTCTCTCGAGCAAAAACCCTAACGACACTGTTCTCTCCATTTTTTGGCCACTTCCACTGGCGAAACCCCAAACAAAATACACCTCCATGTCCCCCTTGATCTCCACTACAAAATCCCTACAATGGTTTGCCTGTTTGACAAGGTCAAAATCTAACCTTAATACGACCTCCCTGTCTGTCACCGAAAAAGGTATTCCGGCGGTCTCGCTATTAAAGTTATGAATGAAACCATCGTGAGGAAAGGGATAACCCTTGTGCATGACCGGAGTTGGGTCAAATTGAACCCGATTCCAAAATCTAAACCGGCAATCCTTCCCCTTTTACAATTCTTGAACCATTATGTGATGCCTATACCTAATCTGATTAATTTTACTAATTAATTGGACGATTTGCATGCTTAATTGATTAATTCTTATTCGTTGGTTAATTAGGCCAAAGATTGTTTAGATTTGTTCTAGCCTACGAGGATATACTGTTAAATTGAACATTGTTGGCCTTTTGAACCTTTGTTTTGACCTTAGAACTTAGGGTAGTTGAACCTAAATGAGTATGCAGTTTATGTTCTTATTTCTGCCATTAACTTTTGAGTCTTTGAAATCTGTTAATAATTTTATGATCACTCTATGTATATCCAGTCGACTAAATACAATTTTCGTGAATATATGATTTGTCTTGTTTGAAATTTGAACGGAGTTTTGATTAGCAAGATTAAGGAGATTCTGATTTGTTCAATTTGAAAATCTGGGATTGGTACTGGAAAGGAAAATTGTTTCAATGATTTAAATAGTATCAATTTGAGATTGTCTGAATTTTTTTAAGGCAATCAAGGGATCCCGGATCCCAAATTAATTTAGAAAGTTTTTGTGCACTAGTTCTTGAACCTAGACCTCATTAATCTTAAGGGGAAGGGGGTATAACCTTGTCAGAATCTGAGTTTGCCTTAATTTTAGGACTCTAATTGATCTATATTTTGAAGGAGTACCAAACTTAATCCTAGGATGTTCTGGAAGGCTGGTTTTTTACCGTGTTTACTATTGGCCCGTTTGAACTGATTCCCCAATTCTTTTACCAATATAAACTAGTCCTATTATTCACATTGGACACAATTCATGCACTGCACACATACAATTCTCTTATTTAAAAAGGGCACTGCATATTGAAAACACGGGTAGCATAGTTCCTTCTATCACTTACAAGTTTCTGGAAAAAGTTCTGCCTCCTCTCTCTCTTTGGATTTTGTTCCTAGAAGTATTTAGCACTTCTTAAATCATTGTTTGCTTGATTGCTATTCCTGACAAGGTATCAAATTCTTTTCCAAGCTTATGTTGTTGCCTGCCTAAAACTGCCTATGTCTATGCTCTTTGATTGGCTCCCTGATCATTTGTGAATACTTGTTTGGGAATTCCCTTTGCCCCCTACTAACCTTTTGCTTGCAGCTTGTTTGGATGGTCTTAGATAGACCATACCAGTTCTATTTGATCACAGGGGGACCAAGGTTAATAGGGTCGGTATTTATACCTTTCTAAAACTGGCTATGGTGCTAGTTTTTGGAGGTGTAAACCTCTGATGTTATGAATAATGGCAGTCTTAAGCCTAATGCTTGAGAAACAGGGCATCAACTCATATTTTACTCCCTTGGAATCCCCCTATCTATGTATTTGTTAGGATATCCTGCTTGTACTCATCGTGTGAGTGAGCAATACTCATTGATTATGTTGCCTGGCCACACAGGGCCCTCTCCTAACCTTCTCCTTATGTGGTTGCATTCCCACCATGCTAAGACAAGTATTTGCATTACTAAACTGAAGATGAAATTCCATTAACAAATACATGTTTGTTTAAGTCTTTCCTTCTTGCTAAGACAACACATAAGTCTTTCCTTCTTGCTTAACCTTTATTCATAAACAACCATTGTTTTTTTTTTGTTTTTTTTTTCTTTACATATATCCACTATTCTGATAGTCGCTTTATAAGAAAAAACAACCAAGAGAAAAATTAACTGTGACAAGAAAATTAGTTTCTTGTTCTTTCAGTTTGTGCAAAAGTTTTGAGAAAGATTAAGCGCAATATTATTCATCCAATTTATTCACGGATCCATTGATCAAAGAGTTGATAGCAAGGATCGATCTCGGTGTAGATACACATAAAGACTTTGCATTATCGGAGCTTAAGAACAACTCGCGCGCTATCAGGTATGTCTAAGATCCGATCTTTAGACGTAGAGAATAAATTTTAAACGTAAATAGATCTACCTAGGATTGCTCTTGTCTTCCGCTGTGTGTTACGAGCACCCTATGCAATCCATCAGTGGTATCAGAGCCATAGTTTATTTTGTGTTTTAAAATTTATTTTCTAAATTTTTCGTGTTTATATTATACTTGAAGAGTTCAATCATAATTATGAATTAATCAAATGGTTTGACTTATATATATATATATATATATATATATATATATATATATATATATATATATATATATATATATATATATATATATATATATATATATATATATATTGGAAGTAAAATATAGTTATATGTTAAGTTAATGGTTAAAGTTCATGACTTAGAATAAGCTAAGACTTTTGAAGATCTTCTTTTCTACCATTAATTGAATATGTAAAAGAGAGAGGGAGTCTATTGTTGCATGTGTTGGACGAAAGAAAAGATTTTCCGTGGATCTTTCTTTATGAATCTTATCTTTTGTTTTCGTCCAACGTCCATTTCTGTTTAAAATATGTACTTTTCAAATATAATTATTGTAAATTCATGAGATGTTAATTGACAATAATATTTGTGTCTGAATACTATTTATATGTGATATAATATTTCATGTGAAATTTTGTTCTGGTGTCAGATACTTGTTCTTCATATAATTTTGAATAAACTAGTACATGTGATGTAGATTAATTTAGGACAAAGCGTGTGAACGACTTGAACCAAATTTACATGTTATAAAAGATTTGATCTAAGTTATTAAAAGTTGTTTTAATAACATTTCACTCTCATTAAAATTTGAGTTCTTGAATAATAAAATATAAGATATTTTATTGTCTAGCTATCCATCAAAATAAATAGTTTAATTTATTTCTTGTTTATAAGGAGCGACCTGATAACCAGGAGATTTATAGTTCGAGAACAAAATAAAATTATTTATTCCATTAGATGCATGGATAGGAAGATTTTTTAATTTTACACTAAGCGTCTGGACTACCCGGTGAGCGTGTAATTTAATGAATTCTTTGCTATCATGATGGTTGAACATAACTATACCAACAGGATCGACCTGACTAGCAAGGGACTAATTGACATATAGCTATTAAGGAAGTTACATAGGGATGTAATTGGTAAGAGTACCTACCTTTAAAATATGTGTAAGAAACAACTTGACTTCCAAGGAGCTCATACATATTGTAAAAGGATTCTTTTGTTCCACTGAAAGAAATAAAGATTTCTTAAACTATAATGAGGGTACATAATATTTAGTGGAAATATCATTTAGACAAAATTTCATATCTTTATGATATGAATAAATATGTTCTCATATTATTGAGTATTTTTTTCTTTTAGATTTTTCAAAATGTCTGATATATCACTGCGTGGAATACTTGATGCCAACAAGTTGGTTTGATCAAACTTTGGATGATTGATACAGAAATTTGAGAATTGTTCTCATGTATGAAAAACTTATTAATGTGATCTATAAGCCTACTGAAGAAGCTCCAGCTACGACAGATGTTGAGGCTACCAAGATTTATCAGAAATACTTGGAAGACTACATCATGCTCACTTCTATGAGTTCTGAACTCCAAAGGAAACATCAGGATATGTACCCATCTGCTATTATTGAATATCCGAAGAAGATTTTTTGTACTCAAAGCAGAACAGTTAGATACCAGCTATCTAAGGCTTTATTTGGATCCAAGTTGATTGCAAACTATCCTGTTGGCCCCCATGTAAGTCATATAATTTATCTTATTCAAGAACTTGATAAATTGGGGTGCAAACTGGGTAAACAACTTTCTCAAGATTTAATCTTGTAGTCACTGTCTGAATCCTTCTCATAGTTTGTTATTAATTTAATATGCATAAAACGGATTTTGATCTCCATGAAATTCTTAATATGCTAATTGATTATGAGAATCAACTTGCATTTGAGAAGAAGAAAGGAACTATCATGTTGGTTGGCAACTCTTCTAGGAAGAAGGGTAAGTGTAAAAAAAACCCAAGAAAAGGGCTATTGTGCCTAAGGGTGGTGTGACCAAACCCAAAGCAAAAGCCAAAGAGCGCAAAGCTTACCAATCTGATTCTGAATGTTTCCTTTGTAAGAAGAAAGGACATTGGAAGAGAAATTGCAAGGAGTATCTTGCAACTCTAAATGACTAGAAACAATGTGAGACTTTAATGAAAAATGTTTTCATAGTTTCTTTAACTGCTACTGAATACTGATTCTTCATTGTGGGTATTAGATACTGGCACTAGTTATAACATCTGCAATATGTTGCAGGGGCTCCAGATAAGTAGAATGTTGAAGAAATGATAAGTTAACCTACAAGTTGGAAATAGTGCAAAAGTTGTTGCCTTAGCTGTAGGATCAATTTCTTTAAAAATGCCTACAAGCAAAGTACTTATGCTGGAAGGCTGCTATTACGTTCCTAAGTTTGTTTCGAATATGTATGCCAATTCGATAATGCATGTTTCTAGTCTTAAGAGAAAAAGAGATGATCAAGTGAATAATACATACCTTTGGCACTGTAGGCTTGGTCAAATTGGAGAGAGAAGAATTAGTTGTATAAGGAAGGTTACCTTGACAAATATGATTATGAATCATACCCAACTTGTGAATCTTGTCTCAAAGGAAAGATGACCAAATCTCCATTTATTGGAACTGGAGAAAGAGCTTCTGAATTATTGGGACTAACACATACCGATATTTGTGGGCCCATGAAAGTTCAAGCTAGAGGTGTATATTCTTACTTCATCACCTTCACTGATGATTTGTC
This sequence comes from Petunia x hybrida, assembly GCA_037355625.1. NCBI lineage: Eukaryota > Viridiplantae > Streptophyta > Magnoliopsida > Solanales > Solanaceae > Petunia > Petunia x hybrida. The sequence continues at coordinate 18,557 of JBBBVM010000083.1, forward strand.
AAGCTATGGTTTTGTATATCTTATGAAACACAAATCTGAATCTTTTGAAATATTCAAGAGATTCTGTAGTGATGTTGAGAAACAGACTAGAAAAAGTATCAAAATACTAAGGTCTGATAGAGGTTGAGAATATCTTAATAATGATTTTACTGGATATCTCAAAGAGAATGTAATTCTCTCACAATGGACATCTCCAGGAACACCACAACACAATGGTGTGTCTGAAATGAGAAAGCGAACCTTATTAGATATGGTGAGATCCATGATAGGATTCACTTATCTTCAAACAAACTTATGGGGATATGCTCTAGAAGCGGCATCATACTTACTAAATAAAGTTCCCACTAAGTCAGTCTCTACAACACCATATGAGATATGGAAAGGATGTAAGCCTAACCTTAAACACTTTAATGTTTACGGTTGTGCAGCTTATGTTTAAGAGATTGCAGTCTGATAAACTTGACTCAAGATATAATAAGTGTAGATTCATTGGGTATCCAAAAGAAACAATGAGGTATTATTTCTATCACCTATCCGACCATAAAGTGTTTGTGGCTAGAGGAGCTACGTTTTAGAAAGAGAATTTATTTTAGAAAGGAATCATGGTGAAGAAATAGAACTTGATGAAGTTCAAGAAACGAATGAACCGACATTGGATCAAAATTATAAGATACAAGTTGAGGAACCTTTATTGGATATCTTGAAGTTGACAAATGTATTGCCATCTTCAACGGATAAAGTTTGAGAACAAAATGATATTCAAGAATATGTTAATGAACCTGTTCCAAACCAAGTCGAACAACAACCAAATCAAGTACAAAGTGAACAAGTTGTACAAGAACCACTTAGATGGTCTACACGAGAACGTCATGCACCAAATAGATTAAATTTAATGGTGCAAGATGATGTTTCTGATGAGGTTGATCATAATGATGATGACCCCAGGACTTATCAAGAGGCGATTCAAAGTTCTGACTTTGAGAAATGGAAAAGGGCCATGGAATCCATGAAGGTCAATAAAGTATGGACTTTAGTTGAGCCTTCAGAGGATATAAAACCTATTGGTTGTAAGTTGGATTTTAAGAAAAAGATTTGAGCAAACGGCAAGGTAGAAACCTATAAAGCTCGTCATATTGCCAAGGGATATCGTCAAAAAGAAGGAATAGATTATGGAGAGACTTTCTCTCCCGGGGGAATGCTCAAATCAATTTGGATTATGCTTGCTATAGCAGTATACTATGATTATGAAATATGGCAAATGACACAACTTGGAGGTTTCACATCTCCATCTGATCATAATAAAATATGCAAGCTGCAAAGGTCCATTTATGGACTAAAGCAAGCTTCTCAAAGTTGGAATAAATTCTTTAACAAGACAATTGAAAAGTTCAATTTTGTTAGATGCGAAGATCCTTGTGTGTACAAAAAGATTAGTGAGAGCGCAATTATTTTCTTAGTATTGCACGTTGATTATATGTTGCTCATTGGGAACATTTATCCATGAAAGACTTGGGAGAAGCATCTTATATATTGGGAATGAAGAATTATTGAGATAGATCTAAGAAGTTGCATGAACTTTCCCAGTCTATGTACATAGATACCATACTAAAAAAGTATTACATAGATGATTCCAAAAGAGGCTATCTACCGATAAGCACTGGAATTACTCTTAGTAGAGAGGATTGTCCTAAGACACCTAAAGAGAGAGAATGCATGAGAAGGACCCCGTAAGCCAGTGCAGTGGGAGCTATCATGTATACCATGACATGTACGCGTCCTGACGTGGCTTACACACTAGGATTGTGCAGCCGATATCGGGCGAATCCTGGTGAGGAACATTAAAAAGTGGTGAAAACCATTCTTAAGTACTTAAGAAGGACTAAAGACCAATTCCTCATATATGGAGATTCTGAATTGAAAATTGAAGGTTATGCTGATGCAAGTGTCTCTTCAGACCCATATGATAGCAAATCTGTTACTGGTTATGTATTCACTTTAAATGGTGGCGCAGAGAGTTGGAAAAGTTCCAAACAAGATACAATAGTTGATTCACTGACTGAAGTAGAATACATGGCAGCTAATGAAGCTGATAAAGAAGCTGTATGGATGAAAAAGTTCTTAACTGAACTTGGTGTGGTTCCTTCAGTTGAAGGTTCAGTTTCATTATTTTGTGGAAATACTGCATCCATTACTCAAGTCAAAGAACCAAAAATATATCATAAGAACAGACATATTTTGCGAAAATATCATCCGGTAAAAGAATTTATTGAATGCAGGGACGTTGAGATTCTAAAGGTTGATGGAAAACAAAATCCAACAGATCCATTCACTAAAGCTCTTGGAATAGTGGATTTCGACAAGCACAAGTGGAAAATTAGAAAGAAGTACAAGAGCGATTGGCCTTAGTGCAAGTGGGAGATTGTTAGAGATATAGTTGATATACTCTAGACCCAATACCGTATTTAGTTATTTGAACATATTTTACGAACATTATTTGATATTAATATATGGCATTCGATATTCATTTATCATAGTTACTATTAATTTTTTGATTAATATGATAAAGTTCTTGATTAAGTTTTGAGACTTTTCATCGTGATGGAGATCATGATAATGAGAGTCAAGTCTTATATAACATAATCTGAAATTGTTCTTGATCGTAGAATCACTAAATCATTAATTGGGACATTAGTGATCCGGCTAGATCAATATTTATGTGATAGTCTTTATTGGTTAAAGATTAGTTGATCTCATTAACTAAATTACATAAATAGGTGATGCATGTCGACACCCATTTTTCCCCGAACCCCAATTAGAGTTCGAAACAGGCTCGACTTATTGGGACTCGCGGGTAAAGACTTGGAGTCGCCACCTAACATATTTTTAACAAGGCGTATTAGGGCACCTATTTTATTTCTAGCCAATTTTACAATTAACTCTGAAACATAGTCTACAAATTGAGAATTCTGAGTAAGGGTTCGGATTAACCCAAGAGAAAGGTGTTAGGCACCTCTCAGATTCCACAAAGTGTGGTTCCCGACCGGACTAATAATTGGGATTCAATAATAAACTAAGAGTAAATAAAACAATTTCTACTATATAATTTAAACACAAATAATTGCATAAATAAATAAATATTCAATATTCGCTGTGGACGTCGTTCTTTGTAGGAATGTACCTCGCAAAAAGCATAAAAACTGAAGTTAGTATTACAACTAATGAAATAAAATAAAAATAAAAGTAATAATAATAATAATAATAATCATAATAACAGTAATTAAAAAAATAATAGTAATGATAAAAATAAAAATGTTAGTAAAAATGAAAGTAGTAATAATAATAATAATAATAATAATAATAATAATAATAATAATAATAATAATAATAATAATAGTAATAAAAGGAAAATAAAAATGAAAAAGGGAATTTTTTGAAATTTTAGGCTCAGAAAATGTATTGCGTCAAGCAAAGGTTAAGGATGTCGGTGCGGCTGCAAATACAGAGCCAGTCGTGTTGCCGTGCCAAGCACCTTCAATCCCACCACTCCACTATCGCTTACTTTGCAAAGTGATATGCATCGTCATAGCCTTTTTTTTGTTTGTTTTCGGAATACATAAGGGACGGGACTTGCGGGACCAGACTTGTGTTGGCCTCCAAACATCATTGGCCTTGTAGTATCTGTTTCGAATCAGTCCATAAGCTTCAAAATTAGTGTTTTTCATAGGCTAATAGCCGTTATAGTATTGCTCAGAATCAGTTAATCATTTATGGAGCCTCAAAAGATTAACGACATAGTAACATAGCATTTTGCCCCTAGTCAGAAAATATCAACAACACCGAATGGACCAATTTATCAAATGGTCGACGTCGCGACCAATGTCAAAGATACCCGATTATTCGACCCAATTTCACAATCTGCACAATTACACAAACAGAAAACGATCAAGTGTAAAATAGGGTCAACCTAATCAGCAAACACGTATCGCAAAGGCAGAAGCAGAGGAACGGATACATCGTTCTCAAACGAGATGATGCCGGTGATGCAAATCGAAACTAACAATTGCTGTTTCAAAATAAACAAGGAGGACGATAAACAGTCAAATCGAGCGGAACAACGCCAACGAATAGAGGAGGAGGAGCGGCAGCCTGCTTCCATAGCGGCACTGCTTCTACTCCGCCACTCTACTTTTAATCTCAGTCAAAAAATCACCAAGGACAAAGGGGGTAAAGCGAGAACATGGACCCCTGGCGATGGGGTTTTCTCGCGTCGCTGCCACCGGTGGTGATTTGACTACTCCGCCATTACCCTGCCCCCCGCTTTCTGTCTCTCATACCCCGATCTCCCCTTTTCCGATCTGTTTTTGGGCGTGTGAGTGTGTGTTTCTGGATCCGTTTATGATTTTAATGGTGTATGTGGGTATTGGGGTGTGTTTGTTTCTCCTTGGAATCTAGGTCAACTGGTGGTGGCGATGGCGAGTTCTAGCCACTACCTCGGTTGATGTTCTCTGTTAGCCGTGGTGTGGTGTGGTGTGTGTAAGGGAGTAATGTAGTATCTGTTATGGTGTAAAGGTGAGGAGAAGATGGAGTTGTGGGGGTAGTGTATGGGGTCCGTTGGTTGTGTATGTGCCTCGTGGGTATGGCGATTTGTGTGTGTGTGATAGGGTCTGGAGAAGATGAGGGGTGAGGGAGATCTTTGTGTCCTCCTCCTGTATGTCCCCTTGTACTGTGTATATGTAGCCATTTTAGGATCCGTTGGAATCCCTCAAATTAAGGGGTCTGATTAGAGGAGAGACGTTGGGGGAGGGGTTTTAGGATTGATTGAAGGGGATGAGATTAGGGAATTGGTTGTGAGATATGGGGATGTATTTGGACTAACTTTGTGTCTAGGTTCAATCCTAAAAGGAGTTTTAATAAGAAAATAAAATTCTTTTGAAATATGTAATGAAATTTGAAAATTTATTCAAATTCAAGATAATTTAATGGAGTAAGAAAAATTGGACCGAATATATTAATTATGCTAATATTTTAACTAAAGGTGCTATAAATTAAAAATATAATATATAAGGGAAAGAAAAATGTGCACACACATAAAAAAATGAATACATAAATAAATAAATAATTGGGGTCAAAATTAAATTAATTACATATAAATATCCACAAATAATTATTAAATGTTGCAAATACAGTAAATTTTATAAACAACCACATTTTTGACAGATAACCTAAATGATAAAAATTACGTAATATAACCGCACTTAAATATGTATGGTATAAGTAGGGGATAACACACGTAAATGCATGCTTTCTAATACAAATTTGCTCAAACAATTAAATAACATATTTAAATTAGATTTTAGCCAATTATGAAAAAAAGAGGGACAAAATTGGGTGTCAACAGCTGCCCCTCTTTGCCCGGGGATGATGAAAGAGTCTTCGGGCAAAGATAGTTGGCGGAGTAGCCAATTTTGTCACGACTGGAAGGTAAAATTGTAGAAAGAGAAAATTAAAGTTTTGGGGTGCTTCGGCCGAACCCCGGTCTCTGAGTTGGTCTCGGGTTACACGAGAATCAGGCCGTGTGTAGTTCTAGAATGGCATGTTGCCTGTGTGAGATGCGTATGACGCACGATTTGGGTGTCAAGAGTAAACTTGTCAGAGTATGTAAAGTTTAATATTTGAATGTACTTTGAAATTTTACTGAGATATGATTGCTGGATATATCAGAGGCTTTGTCGAAGACGAGTGACACTGATAGATCGGGCGTGGGAAAAGAGGCTTGAAATCATCCTAGTTATGAAGATGTGGTGCACGACACACCCATAAAGAGGAGTTTACACGTACATAGTTTCCACTTCATCTCGATAATCGAGTCATCTTGCCTTCGATATTGCCCTGAATAAACTGCGGAATATTAAGAAGTGAAACACGATATATGCGCATGATTCAGATAGATGGGCATGATTAAACATGAAAGTACGCACGATTAATACAGACAGGCTTGAATAGGAAGGAACAAAGACTGGCATCCGATCAGGGATGAAAAGTGTGAGTAGGGAACTTTAGCTCTGAGAGCTTTGGAACTCGAAAAAATAGATAGTTTGCGGGTATAGCAAAAGCATTGTCGTAAGGACTAAGCTTCTTGAATGGTGTTCTAGAATGATGCATAGTATGTATTTTAGGTTTTGCGGTTGCACAATTTCATGTGCATTAGTGATTTTCTGAGGAGCAAGTGTAAGGGTATGTGAAATGGAGCAAGGGTTTGTCAAGGGGTTTGTCAAGAGGTCGGAGAGTGTCCTGCAACAAAAGTAGGATTAGTGCAACCAAAGATAATGATAAAGTAAACTCCCTGTAAAGTTGGGCTCTCCTTTGTCATGTAGTTGTCTAGTCGGTTTCCAGGTGCTTTGAGTGTTAGAAAATATATGCTTCTCCTCTGGGGATATTCATTTATGTGCATCTTGTTAGGAGATAATTGTTTGTCGTGTCGGGTTGTATACCTTGGAACACTGTCCCGATGTTTCCTGCAATAAATAGTGAGCTTTTGAAGATAATATTTGTAAATGTAAAATGGACTTTCCTGTCGTTGGATTGTCAACTATCAATGTGTCGTGGTCTCTCGTTATGAGATATTTGTGTATCATAAGTGCCTGATCGTCAAGAGCTATTTGTCTGCTCGTCAAGAGCTATTTTGCCTGCTCGTCAAGAGCTATTTTGCCTGCTCGTCATGAGCTATTTTGATTGCTCGAAGAGCTATTTTGCCTGCTCATCAAGAGCTATTTTGCCTTCTTGTCAGAAGCTATTTGCCTGCTCGTCAAGAGCTATTTTGCCTCCTTGTCAAGAGCTATTTTGCCTGCTCGTCAAGAGCTATTTTGCCTTCTCGCCAGGAGCTATTTGCCTGCTCGTCAGGAGCTATTTTGCCTCCTTGTCAAGAGCTATTTTTCCTGCTCGTAAAGAGCTATTTTGCCTTCTTGTCAGGAGCTAGTTTGCCTCCTCGTCAAGAGCTATTTTGCCTGCTCGTCAAAAGCTATTTTGCCTGCTCGTCAAGAGCTATTTGCCTGCTCGTCAAGAGCTATTTTGCCTCCTTTTCAAGAGCTATTTTGCCTACTCGTCAAGAGCTATTTGCCTGCTCGTTAAGAGCTATTTGCCTGCTCGTCAAGAGCTATTTGTCTATCGCGCCGGGCTGTGTACCCTGAGAACAAAAAGTAAAGTGCATGTCGCCGGGCTGTGTACCCTGCGAACAAAAAGTAAAGTGCCTGTCGCCGGGCTGTGTACCCTGCAAACAAAAATAATGTGAAGTACTAAAAAAATAAAATGGCATTAACATGTCTGCAACGCCGCTAGGAAAGTCGTCGTTTTTTTTCTGCTTTTACAATGCTTTCATGAATGTTGGGCCTTGGCCAAGTTTTCTTCAGTGAACTCCCAGTTTCTGTACTTCGTCTCTCTTGAAATTTTTTAGGAGACCTCAAAAATTTCTGCCCCAGTGTCAGCTTGCGTTTTTGGAATTTTTGAGGGGATCCTCAAAAATTCTGCCCCAGTTTATTGCCTTTGATAGATCATCATATCATGGTAGTGCTTGCAAAATAAACAAGAATACGTGTGCCTGCAAAACAAGATATGTGAGTTTGTCCTATTTTAAAGCCGGACAGGGCTGATTATAGTAGTGCCTGCAAAACTGAAAGAATGAGTATGTCCAATTCTAAGGCGGACGAGCCTAATTGTCATATTCTAAGCCCGACTAGCTAGCCATCATATTATAAGCCTGACGTGGCTGATCGTCATATTATAAGCCTGACGTGGCTAAAGTGCTATCATGTCTGTTGTGATTGTCATTGAATCTTGTGTTTGTATGGAAAAATCTGCTCTAAAAAAAAGATTCGTTAGTCGAAACAAAGTGGTTGCATTGCACTGAACACCAATGTATTGGCTTGAATCTGCATTCGTCCTTTAGTGTGATGATTGATGACTCTGATTTTGTGGGTACTTGCATTCTCAGACTGAGGTTGGATTCGTCAGATGTGGAGGTTGTCCTCAAAATTGTATTTGGCTTGGGTTGTGCTGGGTATTTTGCAGTGTCCCGGTATTGAATGTTTGAGTGATAGGTGAAGATTTTTGTTGGATCAAAATCCCGAATAGGTCTCTAGGGAGTAGTTCGTTTGTTGGTCGCAATATCTTTTGTTTGAGCTAAAAGAGTAAGGGTCTGAGGTATTGTCTTTTCATTTGTCCTCAATTGTGTCGGGCCTGATAAGGTTGTTGTTGAAAGTCTTGACAGCGGGAGGTTGTTTATTATGTAAGTCGGGTATAGTATGAGGTTATGAGTTTTACCAGTTTCGATGGTATAGTGATTGGATTTGTTTCTTGCGACTCTTGTGTGGGTATAATGCCAGCTGATTCTAGTTCGTTCATACTACAAGTTGTACGGAAGTGGAATTAGGCTTTCTGAGTTTTCTTGGTGTCCTATGCTGATGGTTCGAAAGACTTTATTTCAGAAGTAAATGTTATCAGCTTGGCTTGCCATTTCGGCTTTTCTGAATGCTGATTCTTGACCGATTTCAGTGTTCAGATGCCAAGCGACCGTAATAGAGTGATAAAATGCGCAAAACTGTGTTAGGACATTTAGCAAAAATTTGATGCAAAAACAACACGTATAGCTTAAGAGAATGCCTAGACCGCGGATGATAAATTAGCACATGAATTTTAGAGACTGACAAATTGTATAGAGGTTGAAAGATTGCTTGGGTACTTTACGTAGCAGTCAAGACAAGGATTCTTTTATTAATTGACTGATGCTCGCTTGAGTAGAAGATGAGTCTGGTTAGATATCAATCAAAAGTTGACAAGGGTTTCGGGTAAGGGGTATATATATGACTGAAAAGGAAGTTGGCTTTTGTCGAACACCAAGACCTTATTGCATTTGTCATCCTTTCTTGCAAATTTGTGTGTCATGATGCCCATGTGTCTTTGAAAGAGATACTCAATGTCTCTCATACTTGTCAACCAATTGCTGTAATTCAATCTTTGCCTTAGCTTTTTCTTAGGTAGATTTTGTTGCCAAGAGACCGTTCTCGGTGTATCATGTATATTCTTTAGATCACTGCTTCAGTCAAGACGGTTATAAAATTAATTCATGATTTTGTAAGTGTGTCAAATAGCTTCATCTAGAGATTATCATCTCGTCCTACTCTTGCTAGTTGGTAGGGATATGCTTCCAATACTCAGCAAGAGCTTCTAGCTCCGTCATATAGTGGAATCTTTGTTACAGCGCCTTTACATTCTTTTCCAAATTGAATCAACCTCCTAATTTGGTTGTTATGCATAAACCTTTGTATCATCAAGCGTGTTCCGATCATTTCTCACTTCCTTATTACCTTGTGATAACACTTTGAACGTCTTTTTTGCTATGAAAAGGTGCAAGTTTGGAAATATTTTGGATTGCCTTAAATGTATTACAATATGGACCAGACCGACAAAATACTCCTCAGACATTGTGTCAAAACGAAGTATTTCACTAAGTCATGTGTGCCTTTGAGTTTGACCAACAAATCTCTTGTCCTGTCAATTTCCGCTTTGTGTGTATAGTGCCTTCAATTACAAACTCTTCTTGCTTTGAAAAAATCCTTGATAAGTGCACTTTGCTTGGCCAAATCCTTTGCCTTGGTATTCAACTTAAGCCAACCTATTGGATAATAGGTTTTGAGTTTATAAGGGATAGGGAATTATCAAGACATGCAAAGGATTTCTGATATCATGATTTGGGCATAGAGTAAGGAGATGTGGTGCCTTGGTAGGAGATTGGATTTTGGGAAGGGATTTACTTAGGTAGAAAGAGACCTAGAGCAACCAAGCAAATTCACGCAATGCACACATATCAGGTAAGAAATGCATTCTATAATATAAAGGACCGTTTTACGCATGATGATTTGAAAAAAGTGCTTTGTGCCACATATATCATTTCATTTGCTATAAAATGAGGAGTCTAAAAGAGAATTTGCATTTACCAAACATTGGTCTTTATTACAATGGTTGATATTGAAACAATGTAAGAGAAGGAAAAGACTAAACATTGCTAGAAAATCATATCATGGCTTGAGCGAGCATTCTTAATGTTGATCCATCCTCAGAAGATTCATCTTCTTCCTCGTCGGACGAATCTTCATTGGATGAACTTGCCCCTGACGAGTATCCTTGGAAGATGATATTGTCTGCATCAGTCAAGAGCCGGGATATGTCAAATGTGATGTTCTTCAACATTTCCCAAGCCTTCCTTCCTTTCTCCTCTATTCTTTTGTCAGCCACAGAGTTCATTCCTTCGCTAGCCCATACACCGATAGACTCTATGCGTTTCGTCAGGAGTTCTGCCTTATTGTGCCATTTGTCTTTTTCTTTGGTCTTTGCTTCGACCAAACTTTGTTTCTTTGCTATTTTCTCTCGTGCCCTTGCCAGTTGTTTACGTAGCCTCTTGTACTCGATTTCCAACTCCTCAACATTTCTTTTCCTCTTTCTCGTTGCTCTTGGTTGAACTGCCTTTGTTATGTCTTTCTTAAGCCAGTCTGGATAGTCTTCATCATAGCCTGCGTCAAATCTGTCTCGTCCAATAGTCTCGATTCCCATTAGTTACCTTTCTTTTCAAAGTTCTAATATCTTGTCTTTGAATGATATCACTCTTCTGAGAATTTCTGCTTTGAAACTTCTGATATCTGGAATTTGGGGTACAATTTGTTTTCTCTCCGCTTGCCTAAGTGCTCTTAAAGGAGTGTATTGGTAAACTTCTCTAAAGCCCACTAAGATGAGAAACAATTCTCTTTCGGATCATGTGATTACTGTGATGCTCGGAAAGTAGTCAAACATCCATTGTATATTTTCGGATGTCAACTGAGAAAGCCTGTGGTGCCAGCCTTTGGTGGTTGTTGACCGGTCCCACTTTTCAAGAGCACTGTCCATGCGAGTGATATGTGTCAAGATATAGTTTTCTCTTAGTATGGAGTGGAAGCCTTGGTCTGTGTTGTTCTTCTTGTACAAATGCTCCATCAACCAAATTTGTAAAAGCAAATTGCAACCTTCGAAAAAGCTAGCGCCATTCTTGCATCTTTCTAAAGCTCGATACATCTCTGCAACAATCATCGGTACCAAAGTGTATTTCTTGTTGAAGTCCTTGAGTAAAGTAAGGTATCAGCAATTGATACCATGCAAACATCAACTCGTCCTTTGTGTTCTGGAAACACGACAGTCCCTAAAAAACTGGTGATAAAAGCAAGTACTCTTCTCTCTAGCCAATCTGCCTTGTTAATGCTGAAAAAGTCTTCAGATTCTTGAAATGCTTCTCCATACCCAAATTTTATGTAGAGAGAAGTTAGAGAAAAACCCGACTGCCTTATACTGTCTGTGCATAACTCGGGCTTAAACCCTACCATTTCGAAGAACTCCTCGGGTGCAACGTTCTCAGTCATCAATACCTCATCACTTTCAAATGGCATTTGAGTTAACCCGCCTATTTCCTCCAGTAGTGGTGTCAACTCTACACTCCCGAAATGGAAAACTGTTCGGTCTGCATCCCAATAATATACTGCTTCTTCTACTATCCTTTTTACTGCAGTGTGCTCCATTAGTGAAAATAGATTCTCCGACACTATTTTGACTTGATTTTGTTGATCTATGCTTAAGTTTTCCCACCAATCTCTTAGCACGTGAGGGACTTCAACAACCATGTCAAATGTTCTAGTGGCCATGATCTTATGGAAGAGGTGAAGAACGATAGGGAAACGGAGGAGAAAAATGCCTAAGATTTGCTTTATTGTAAACAAATGATCAACGTGTGGCACAAGCTTTTGAAAACAATGCAACAGAGAATATGAAAAGATGTGTCGTTGTGGGTTGATAACCCTTTAGACACTTTAGAAGAAAATTGCTAATGGACTTGTGACATACCAAGGACATCAAGTCTTTATATAATGCCTGAAGGATAAATGCGCTTTATATGTCATCCCGTCTATAAAACGGTCGTTTCTGCTCCAAATTGAGCCTTTAATGCCTTTTCGGTTACCTTTTGCGCGTTTGAATAGCATTGAATACAGAATGATTCCAATCGCTTAGGAATAAGTAGTCGTTTCTGATTTAATTTCAGCTTTGATGCCTCTTCGGTTACTATTTGTGCTTTCGAATAGCATTGAATACAGAATAATTCTGACTATTTATGAATAATCAATCATTTCTGATTCATTTTGGGCTTTTGACGCCTCTTGGGTAACCTTTGTGCCTTTGAATAGTACTGAATACAGAACAATGTTAATAAACGGTCCACATTTTGTACGTCCATCCCTTTAAGCAAATGCAAATAAATCATGTTAAACGCTCTTTGGGGGTTAAAAACCCGTTCGGATTGTTTGAACAAGTTGGCCTATCGGACTTGAGAACAAGTCGACTAATGACATGTCATGATGCATGATTCTTAGAGTCGTTACTAAGAAATGGAGTTAGTTAGACCGAGTGTTATTATCCTCCCAAGTGGACAACTCAAGAGCGGGAACGTCTCGGGCCAAATAGGTTCCAAGTTGTTCCCCTTAAAAAGAGATTATTGTGAGGGAAGAAGTGGGCGTAACCACCACACGATTTTGAAACTTGCCAGGAGTGGCGGAAGGTATGCATGATATGCACAAGTTTTAAAAAATGCACAAGTTTTTGAAAGAAATGATATGTTTTGTAAAATGATGCACACATTCTGAAGTCTTTCGTAAAATGATTTTAGAAGGATAAGAACAAAATAAATCCGATAGGATTAATATAAACAAGACAAAATTAAAAATCACGAAAAAGAAGAGATACACACATTGAAATATTTTACCAACTTTTAAAAGAGGGAAAGACAAATCAAACAAGTTAATTTTGAAAAGTAGGCTAATAGAGTTAGGCGATATATTTTCAAAAATGCAAAAAGAATTATGAAGTGAAACATGTTTTAAGAAAAAGATTTGGCAAATTTATGGAAATAGTGCACAAATCAAAATATTTAAAAAAATAAATTTTAAAAGGGAGAAACAAACAAGTTAATTCTGGAAAATAGGTTGAGATTTTCGAAAAAGGCAAAAGAATTATGAAGTAAAACTGTTTTAAAGAAAAAGATTTAGAAGATTCGAAAATAACTGAAGTTTAGGACATGTTGTGTTATCCTAAAAGAACCTTCTAAGAGTGGGTTAGTCTAGACAAGGATATGGTTCCTCCGGCGGACAACCAAAGGGTGGGAATGTTTGGAGTTGTTGGTTGTACCACGGACCAACTATACCCCAGCCGTTCCCCCTAAAGGATTTTTGAGAGTGAAATGGCCGTGAGATCCACGTAACCGTTTATGGTGTGTGCAAGTGTAAAAATAATTTCAGGAGTGGAGGAAATATAAACAAAATAACAATTACAGATAATAAATAAAACGCAAATGAAATAGAAAACTAAACTTCAAACCTGCAAAAGGAAAAGAAAGAAATATTAGTTTTGAGAAATAAAGAAAATAAATGCAAAAAATCCCAATTAAAAGTCCGTTATGGATTGAACCTTGATATCCCAGCGGAGTCGCCATTCTGTCGACACCCATGTTTCCCCGAACCCCAGTTAGAGTTCGAAACAGGCTCGACTTATTGGGACTCGCGGGTAAAGACTTAGAGTCACCACCTAACATATTTTTTAACTAGGCGTATTAGGGCACCTATTTTGTTTCTAGCCAATTTTACAATTAACTCTGAAACATAGTCTACAAACCGAGAATTCTGAGTAAGGGTTCGGATTAACCCAAGAGGAAGGTGTTAGGCACCTCTCAGATTCCACAAAGTGTGGTTCCCGACCGGACTAATAATTGGGATTCAATAATAAACTAAAAGTAAATAAAACAATTTCTACTATATAATTTAAATACAAATAATTGCATAAATAAATAAATATTCAATATTCGCTGTGGACGTCGTTCTTTGTAGGAATGTACCTCGCAAAAAGCATAAAAATGAAGTGAGTATTACAACTAATGAAATAAAATAAAAATAAAAGTAATAGTAATAATAATATTAATAATAATCATAATAACAGTAATAAAAAAATAATAGTAATAATAAAAATAAAAATGTTAGTGACAATGAAAGTAATAATAATAATAATAATAATAATAATAATAATAATAATAATAATAATAATAATAATAATAATAGAATTTTTGAAAGTTTAGGCTCAGAATATGTATTGCGTCAAGTAGAGGTTAAGGATGTCGGTGCGGCTGCAAATACGGAGCCGGTCGTGTTTCCGTGCCAAGCACCTTCAATCCCACCACTCCACTATCGCTTGCTTTGCAAAGTGATATGCATCGTCATAGCCTTCTTTTTTGTTTGTTTCGGGATACGTAAGGGACGGGACTTGCAGGACGAGACTTGTGTTGGCCTACAAACATCATTGGTCTTGTAGTATCTATTTTGAATCAGTCCATAAGCCTCAAAATTAGTTTTTTGCATAGGCTAATAGCCGGTATAGTATTGTTCAGAAACAGTTAATCATTTTTGGAGCCTCAAAAGATTCACGACATAGTAACATAGCATTTTGCCCCAAGTCAGAAAATATCAACAGCACCGAATGGACCAATTTATCAAATGGTCGACGTCGCGACCAATGTCAAAGATACCCGATTATTCGACCCAATTTCACAATCTGCACAATTACACAAACAAAAAAAGATCAAGTGTAAAATAGGGTCAACCTAATCAGCAAACACGTATAGCAAAGGCAGAAGCAGAGGAACGGATACATCGTTCTCAAACGAGATGATGCCGGTGATGCAAATCGAAACCAACAATTGCTGTTTCAAAATAAACAAGGAGGACGATAAACAATGAAATCGAGCGAAACAACGCCAACGAATAGAGGAGGAGGAGCGATAGCCTGCTTCCATAGCGGCGCCGCTTCTACTCCACCACTCTGCTTTTAATCTCAGTAAAAAAATCACCAAGGGCAAAGGGGGAAAAGCGAGAACATGGACCCCTGGAGATGGCGTTTTCTCGCGTCGCTGCCACCGGTGGTGATTTGACTACTCCGCCATTACCCTGCCCCCCACTTTCTGTCTCTCATACCCCGATCTCCCCTTTTCCGATCTGTTTTTGGGTGTGTGTGTGTGTTTCTGGATCCATTTATGATTTTAATGGTGTATGTGGGTATTGGGGTGTGTTTGTTTCTCCTTGGAATCTAGGTCAACCGGTGGTGGCAATGGCGAGTTCTAGCCACTGCCTCGGTTGATGTTCTCTGTTAGCCGTGGTGTGGTGTGTGTAAGGGAGTAATGTAGTATCTGTTATGGTGTAAAGGTGAGGAGAAGATGGAGTTGTGGGGGTAGTGTATGGGGTCCGTTGGTTGTGTATGTGCCTCGTGGGTATGGCGATGTGTGTGTGTGTGATAGGGTCTGGAGAAGATGAGGGGTGAGGGAGATCTTTGTGTCCTCCTCCTGTATGTCCCCTTGTACTGTGTATATGTAGCCATTTTAGGATCCGTTGGAATCCCTCAAATTAAGGGGTCTGATTAGAGGAGAGACGTTGGGGGAGGGGTTTTAGGATTGATTGAAGGGGATGAGATTAGGGAATTGGTTGAGAGATATGGGGATGTATTTGGACTAACTTTGTGTCTAGGTTCAATCCTAAAAGGAGTTTTAATAAGAAAATAAAATTCTTTTGAAATATGTAATGAAATTTGAAAATTTATTCAAATTCAAGATAATTTAATGGAGTAAGAAAAATTGGACCGAATATATTAATTATGCTAATATTTTAACTAAAGGTGCTATAAATTAAAAATATAATATATAAGGAAAAGAAAAATGTGCACACACATAAAAAAATGAATACATAAATAAATAAATAATTGGGGTCAAAATTAAATTAATTACATATAAATATCCACAAATAATTTTTAAATGTTGCAAATACAGTAAATTTTATAAACAACCACAATTTTGAAAAATAGCCTAAACGATACAAATTACGTAATATAACCGCACTTAAATATGTATGGTATAAGTAGGGGATAACACACGTAAATGCATGCTTTCTAATACAAATTTTCTCAAACAATTAAATCACACATTTAAGTTAGATTTTAGCCAATTATGAAAAAAGAGGGACAAAATTGGGTGTCAACAATGCATATGGAGATATGATCCTTGAACTGACTTAAAGGATAATTCCTAATGGTTAGAATTACCATAATCTATCAATAGGATATTGTCTTGAAGAATGTAATGTAAGAGTTTCCTTTGACCTGAGATTGTCATAGTAATTCACAAGTTATTTATTGTGCTTTGATACTAGACACCTATTGTCCTACGATGATAATTGAAACGATATTGAGTATGATTAAACACTTGTAGAATTAATGAATGTTCAAGATGGAATCTGCCAACTCTTGGTAATGAGTTTAAGCTCTATGTTGTCATGAATTATAAACGACTACTTTAAGACCTTGGCCTGGGCAATCGAATGATATGAGAAAGAGTTTCTTATATCATTCAATGTCGGTTATATTCAACATGTAAACATAGTTGGTCACCTATTGGGATTTGACAGTTGAACCATATTCTAGGATGACTCAGACCTATAACGACAGAAAGAAATAATACATTATTCTTCTATAGGTTCTTGAGAGTAAATTGTATACTTCAATCTAATTCGGTCGTTAAGGAGTGTTGCTAGACGCCACCCTTGATTAGTATATTGATTCGATCAATTTGATACCGACTTAGTATTGAACCTATGGGGTCGCGCACTAACGAGTGTTTTGATCTTTGCTAAAGAATTACAGAATTTTTAATCCAAATGGAATATTGATATATATTTTTCTAGTACAGAGAATGTAATTAATATGTGAATAAATTGAGTTTTACTATTTAGAATAGTAAAATTGAATTATATCTCTTGGTTAAAATAATTACTAATATATATGTGATATATATTTAGTTTGCAATTAATGGTTATGTATACATAGAGATGTATTATAATATTAATAAAAAAATATTTTGAACACTTATCATCATGCATGAAGAAGGAAGAACACTTGCACCATGCATGAAGAAAGAAGAACACTTGTCACCATGCATGTGAAAGGAAGAACATTTGGCTATGTCTTAAAGAGAAGAATAACAAGTGGCTTCTTGCATGGAATGACCAAAACAAGAGGGCTAGCAACTTGGCTAGCATGCAAAGGGGTGCTAACATGCAAACACCACTATAAATAGGGCTGAAATCAGCCCAAGAATTAACAACACATTAGCCTTTCCTTCTTGCTTAACCTTTATTCATAAACAGGCATTGTTTTTTTTACATATATTCACTATTGTGATAATCGCTTGATAAGTAAAAACAACCAAGAGAAAAATTAACTGTGACAAGCAAATTAGTTTCGTGTTCTTTCAGTTTGTGCAAAATTTTTTAGAAAGCTTAAGCACAATATTATTCATCCAATTTGTTCACGGATCCATTGATCAAAGAGTTGATAGCAATGATCGGTCTTGGTGTGGATACACATAGAGGTTTCACATTATCAGAGCTAAAAAACAACTCTCGCGCTGTCAAGTATGTCTAGGATCCGATCTTTAGACGTAGAGAATAAATTTTAAATGCAAATAAATCTACCTAGGATCTTGTCTTCCGCTACGTGTTAGAAACATCCTATGCAATCCATCAATAATCATTGGATAATTGAAAGAGAGGCGCTCAATTTTCTCTCTCCTCTAAATTTTCTCCCGGCGCATGTTAAGCTAACGTGCGCCTCCGCGGTTTTCAATGGGAAAAGGACGGGGATGAGGCCGTGGTCGGCCGCCGAAAATTACCATCACTAAGTTAGGAAGCTCAATAGGAACAAGATCTAAAGAACTAGAAGTCGACTGTGAACACCTAGAGATTACTCTGACACAGCAGCTCAACTTTTCAGCTGAAGCAAGCTCGTCAAAGATGACCACTGGAGCAGCTAAGAAGCTCAATCTATGTGAAAACTAAGCTGGAGGAAGATGAGGTAGTAGTGAATATAATAACAGATCCAAAGAAGCAAGGAACTGATCAAAGAGCTGAAAGTGAGGATCAAAGAGCTGCAAATTTGTAGCAAACCCAGCTAAGAAGCACCACAGAGGAGCAGCTAAAAGGGAGCCAAAATGCTCCACCAGATCAGCCTGATTCTTCATGAACTAACCTATTTTCAGGTAATAGAAGCTCAACCAATGGTCTCAATCTCAAATATATTCCACCTGAAATTGTAGAAGGCAAAGTGAAAGTGCAGTTAGATCCTAATGAAATAGAGCAGGAAAATGAGAAATGGAAAGCAGCTCTAATTGCATATATAATAGGGGAAACACCTGGGTACAGCTATATGTCGAAATATGTAGCCCAAAACTGGTCAAATGTGGCACCACCTGAGGTGTTTTTGCACAATAAAGGATACTATGTGATTAGGTTTTAAAATGAACAAGACATGTATGGCATACCGTATGCTGGGCCTTACACTATCAGCAATAGGCCTATGATAATGAAGCCTTGGACTCCTGAGTTTGAATTTAGTACTGAATAATCCTGTGGACATTCCTTTATGGATAAGTTTTTCAAAACTGCCTATGAGCTATTGGAGCAGTGATTCACTTAGCAGATTAGGAAGTGCAGTTGGCATTCCCATGTATGCTGATGAATGCACAACCAAACAAAGCAGGATTTCCTATGCTAGGATGTTGATAGAGGTGAATGTGACTAAGCCACTGGTTGAAGAAGTAATCATCCTGGATCCTAAGGGAAAGGAAATAGTCCAGCCAATGCACTATGAATGGAGGCCAGATTTCTGTGACAAATGTCTGAAAGTGGGGCACAAATGTGAGCAACAACTGGCACCACCAAGACCTCAGTAGGATAGAATGGACAAATACATGCAGCCAAGAAGGAAAAGAAGGATAAAACTAGCTCAACAGTGGCAGTACAAAGGACCTGTTAACAAAAATGAGGGGCCAAAGAACAATCAGGAAGAGAACAAAACATAGGAACAGGAGAAGAAAGCAAATGGGGAAAGCAGCAGGGGAACACAAGGTGGAACCTTAGAATATGAACAAACTGCAGACCAACAAAAGAACATTGATGTAGAACACAATACACCAATACAGGGTTAGAGTACCATGGTGAGGAGAAAAACAAGTGACAGACAGAAGACTTTGAGTAGCAAAGGTAAAGAGGTGAGGAGTACACCTGAGCTGAATATAATGGAATTTCCTGAACTAAGCAACATTAGAACAAGAAATTGCTTCACAGCTCTGAGATTTAATGAGTCAATGAGTGAAATAGATCTCCCTCATGATAGAGGGAGAAATATTTCACTAACTCAATGACTTGGTTAGTGTGGAATATCAGGAGCCTCAATAAGAGATAAAAGCAAAATAAATTGAAGAATTATCTAAAAATAAAGCATATTAAATTTGTTGGGATAGTTGAAATAAGAGTAAAAGAGCATAAAGCTAAGAAAATCCTAAAAAGAGTGGCCCCTGGATATCAATGTGTGCATAACTATGAGAATGCTACAAATGGAAGAATATGGTGTATTTGGGATGATGCAATGTACAGAGTCAAGGAGATGGGCAAGCATGAGCAGATGATTCACTGTCACATCCAAGATAGAAGAGATGGCAGTGAATTTTAGGTAAAAGTAGTGTATGGATATAACACTATTGACCAAAGAAAAGAGTTATGGAACCAGCTACTCTCTGAAGAAGAAGAGTGATACATCCATGGCTTGTATGTGGGGACTTTAATGCAATTCTCTCCCCACATGACAGGCTGCATGGAAATCCAGTAACCAGTGCAGATGTAAGGGACTTTTGTGATTGTGTGCAACAGTTATTCCTATGTGAACTCACATAGAGGGGAGAATTCTATACTTGGAAAAACAATCAGAGTGGGTCTGATAGGATATACAACAGGATTGACAAGGCCTTTTGGAGATTCTGAATGGATGATGAAATGGGGTCATCTAACCTTAGAGTATGAAGTGCCTTATATATCTGATCATGCTCCTATGCTGTTAACAGTCAAGCAGCCCAAACAAGGTATCAAAGTACCATTCAGGTTCTTTAATACCTGGGCAGAACATGAATCCTTCCTAAGCATAGTTAAGGAAGGATGGGAACCAGGAAAGGAAAATGACAAAATAGCAAATATGTGGAGGAAAATGAAGGAGCTCAAAGTGAGATTCAGGAAACTGAATAAAGAAGAATTCAAGAGTATTACTCAGAAAATTGCAAAAGCAAGAGAGGAACTAAGAGCAATCCAAGGTGCATTACAACAGCAATATTCAGAGACACTGCATGAACAAGAAAAAAACACACTGATGCAGCTAGAAAAATGGAGTCTGATGAAAGAAAGTGCAATGCAGCAAAAAAGTAAGAAACAAGTGGATAAAACTTGGTGACTCTAACACCAAGTACTTCTCAGCACTCATTCAAGAAAGGAGCCATAGAAAATAGATTATACTCTTACAGCTCTGGAGGGGAAAAAACTAACAGACCCTGAAGATATCAAAAATGAAATAGTACAATTTTATAAATCACTGATGGGATCTGCAGCCACCTGCTTACCAGTAGTGGATAAGGAAGTAATGAAACATGGGCCAACCCTGAGCCATGAGCAACAGTTACTGTTATGTGCAGAAGTTACAGATGCTAAAATCCAAGATGGACTAGCTGCTATAGGGGATGATAAAGCTCCTGGTATTGATGGTTATAATGCTGTGTTCTTCAAAAAAACATGGCTTGTAATCAAGGAAGAAGTGATACAAGCAGTTAAACAGTTCTTTAACACAGGGAAAATGAACAAAGATATTAACTGTACTTCAATCACCCTGCTACCAAAGAATGTGAGTCCTGAAACTGTTAAGGAATACAGGCCTATATCCTGTTGCACTGTCCTATATAAGCTCATTTCTAAAGTGCTTGCAAGGAGGATACAACAAGTCATAGCCTCTGTTATCAATGAGGCCCAAGCTGGTTTTGTTCCTGGTAGAAAGATAGGAGATAATGGGATCCTAGCTCATGAACTGGTTAAGGAATATACAAGAAAACATATCTCCCCAAGGTGTATGATCAAGGTGGACATGCAGAAAGCTTATGATTCTGTAGAATGGGTGTATTTGGAGTAGGTAATGGAAGGGCTTAGATTCCCAGCAAAATTCACAGGGTGGGTGATGCAATGCATACAAACAGTAAGCTATACTGTGCTAGTTAGTGGTGAACCTACTGCTCTCTTTCAAGCAGCAAGAGCACTCAGGCAAGGAGATCCAATTTCTCCATTTTTGTTTGCAGTGGCAATGGAGTATCTGAGCAGAGTCCTTCATGGACTGAGAGAAGACAAGGAATTCAAAAGTCATCCTAGATGTGCTAAGTTGGGCATTACTTACCTTAGCTTTGCTGATGACTTATTGCTATTTGCAAGAGGAGATAGTAGAACAGTATCTAGATTACATAAAGGATTCTTTAAATTCTCAAAACCCTCTGGGCTTCAGGCAAACTTAGGCAAGAGTGCAGTGTATTTTGGAGGGGGTAAAAGAAGAAGACAAAGCAAGAATCTTACAGATCCTGGGATACACAGAAGGTGAGTTACCTTTCAGGTATCTGGGTATCCCCTTATCCACAAAGAAGCTTACAATGGTCCAATGACAGCCTTTGATCAACAAGATAGTGTCAAGAATCACCTCTTGGACAACTAAGAAGCTGTCATATGCAAGCAGAGTCCAACTAGTTCAAACTATAGCATTTGGCATCCAGGCTTATTGGGCACAACTGTTTGTGTTGCCCATGAAAGTGATTAAGCTGATAGATACCCATTGTAGAAGTTTTATATGGTCAGGGACAAGTTCAATCATAAGAAAGAGCCTAGTAGCGTGGGAAAAGATGTGCCTACCTAGAGTAGCAGGTGGCCTGAATCTAACAAATCTAAGGCTATGGAATCAAGCTGCATTAATTAAGCAATTCTGGGATCTAAGCCTTAAGCAAACAAGCTGTGGATTAAGTGGATTCATGAGTTCTACAACAAGAATCAATATCTAAGGAATATCAAAGTGCCAAGTCAAGCATCATGGATGGTGAAAAAGATACAGGGGGCTGGGCATGAGTACAATGCTATAAACACAAGAATCAAACCAAACAGAAGCATCATAAGGCAGCTATACTACCAGATACTTGGTGATCAGGCTAAGGTTGACTGGAAGTGTCTTATGTTCAAGAATGAAGCAAGGCCCAAAGATAAGTTCACTATGTGGCTATGCTTACAGGGTAAACTTCCGACCACAGATAGATTATGTAAATGGGGTATGACAGTAGAGAAGCAGCGTTGTCTGTGTAAGAGAACTGAAGAGACAAAGAGCCACCTGTTTGCTGAATGTAGATATGCTAAAGAAATATGGAGAAGAATAGCTACCTGGTTGCAATGGAAAAGCTGGCAAGATCACAGCTGGGACCAGCTGAGTACCTGGGTGTCAATAAAGGCAAGAGGCAGAACTGCAAGAGCTCTCACTATCAGAATAGTTTATGCAGAAGTAATCTATGCCATCTGAAATGAAAGGAACACGAGGATCTTTGAGGAAAAGGAAAGAGAGGTGGAAAGTGTAGCAAAGAGTATTGCTGTAATGTGCTGCGCAAGAGCCAAAGGAAGACAAGCCCAATTGCTAAATCAGTTTGAATTTTAGTTAGTCAGGCTTCCTAGGCAGTTCTTTTTCAGTTATTAATGAGTTCAATATAAGTTAGTTCTGCTGAGATTAAGCAGGCTAGGCAATGTAATTCCAAATTGGTGATTAATAAAATTTTCTAATCACCAAAAAAATAATCATTGGATAATTTGGAGCTAAGTGTGCTACTATTAGTTATCGTAATAACCTTAAGAGAACTTATAAATAATATTTCATGATATTTAGTTGTAGAACTACAGTTTAAATTCACTTGTCTCAAGTTTAAGAGCCAAATCAATGAAAATTTCAATTATGGAGCAATACTAACTGGTGCAATCAGGTATGTCATCCAATTCCAGAAAGTAATTGATAAGCCCAAATATTAGTGCTTGTGGGGACTAATCAAGTACTCTCACCTTTTTGTTTCCGAGGAGAATTAGAGCAAGTAGGTATAAACAATCATCATAATCATTAAGATTATATGCCAAATTAAAAATTGACAAAATACTTGGAAATTTGGGCTAAACGCTACATGCTAAATTATCTCAACTTCTTGTAAATTTTAAATTAGCAATTTTGGTGGTGTCTTAGAATTCATTACTTTTGGCAACACATTCCATTGCAAACACAGACAGTCAGAAAGTTAATATAATACACAATAAAGATGGATCTAAAGAAAGCATACCATGGAGTAAAACAATAATCCTTGATATAGTTGCTTCACTCGGTTGGCTAGAGCTTCATACTGATAAGGTGTTCTAAAATACAATGAATACTTCAAGAATATTTAGAGAGGAGATGGAGATCCTTTCTTATTCACTTCCAAGTATTCGAGTGTGTAATTCATAAAGCAAAATATGCTCTATTTATAGGACACTAAATACATGAGAAATTAAAAATCAATCCAAAAATTACAAGAATTAGTGGTCACTTAACGAGGGATTAAGTGGTGACTAATGAGAATTTAAGTGATAGAACTGAATAGAGAATTATGTCTCCAATAGTTTATGGAATATGATGAATAGGGAAGACAAATGGACATCCACATTCTACATATTTTACAAAAAAACTTCAAATATAAAATTGCCCAGAAAAAATTAAAACAAAGAAGATTTCTATGAAAGGAGTGAATATTTGAAAAATATCATTCTTGTGGTTTCACATTATTATGAAAAAAGTATCAAATATTCTTGTTGTACAAGATTGGTAAAAGCTTTATATGGAAGAAATATACAGGGATTTACACAAGCCAGGAGGAAATATTTAGTACAATATTAATTTATGGAAGGTTGATATCATTAATATGATTGTAGTACAATCAGGGATAGATCCTCTTTATGTGAACTCATTGACTCCACACTAAACTCGGTGTAATATATATAATTTATTTTTAAAAAATATGTCTAATATAATATTCGATAACCAATACTCGAAAAGATTAAATGGTTTGTTTGGTACTGATGGTTTACTTACACTTGATAGTTGGGATCTACCACATTTAAAGGCCCATTAAATATTATTTTTCTCAATATATCATCGTATAAAATGATATTTGACACATATGCACAATATATTTTTTGACAAGATTGTTTGCCAATCATTTTAGGAATACTCTAACTCCACTCTTAACAATGGTAACTCATATTCTTGAAATCTAAGTTCGCCTCTGAGTACCATGTATGATATGAAAAGAAATTAATCTCCAAGATCAAAATTAATTATGTCATTTATGAAAGATATTCTTACTATGATTACTTTTGTTGAGAGTTCAAAAGTATCTTTCTTCAAAAGAAAGAAAAGAACGTAGCTCGCTTTGAAAAGGGTATCAACAAAGAGAATAATCTCCGTATCTCTATTTAGAAGGACGGGTGATACTATAAATCAGGAAGAGAAGTGCTTGGGATTCTACCTTAATGGGTGATTGGTTATTATTGGAATATTTTCATAATCAAGTCTAACTATTGAAAAAAAGGCTATCATGATTATAGATTTATAATTACACTTGTGATTGAATATTTCATGGACTAACAGAAAACGTGGAGGCAAGTCAAGGTGATGAAAAGGCAACAACTGCATATTTCGATGATATAATATTTGAAATAGAATGAAGTTAGAGCACATCATCGTCTCATCCGAAAATCAGATATTGTTTCAATCATAGAAGATGAGAATAGGATGGAACTTGAGGATAATGGTCAAGATGCCTTGGAGAAACGGAGGAGAAGAATCAGGGAAAAGAACATAAAGGAGAAGATCTGTTAGAGGAGGAGGACGAGGAGGAGGAAGAAGAGTCCAAATATGAGAGTGAATCAGAGGAAGAGACAATAGGGATGGGAATGGTGAAACAAGTTTTTGTTCTGAAATCTGATACAGACACCATAAACAAATATAGAAAGCGTTTGGCAGAGAAACGATCTCTTGAGGAGTTAGTTAAGCAGAAGTTAGAGGATAAAAATATTGAAACTAAGCAAGTAGTAGTCACTAAGAAATGTGAGGAAGGAATAATTCAGAAAAAATTTGCAGTTGGAAGCTTATATTGCTGCTGATGTAGATACTGATGATGATCAGATGAACGAGGCTGAAGAATATGAAGCTTGAAAGTCTAGAGAAAGAGTCGGGAACGAGAGAGAAGAAAGAGGATAAGGAGACGGAGAAGGAAGAAATAAAGAGGGAAAGAAACACAAAACTTGCCCTACCATCCAAGAAGAAATTGAAGTTTATGCAGAAATACTATCACAATGGTGCTTTCTTCCAATCAAATCCTGATGATGAAGTTGGAAATTCTGGTGCTGATGATAGTATATACCACTGTGATATCTTTTCACCTACATGGGAGGATAGGTTGGATAAGTCCTTACTGTCATACCCGGTTTTAAACTCAACTTGGAGCGAGTCGGGTTTCGGATTTGATTGGGTAACTCGGTTGAGTTAAGAGTTGGAGTCGCCACCCAATATAGATTTCTAAGGCGTATTAGGTCACCTAAGTGTCTAAGGCCAAATTCTTTATTAAACTGGTATAATTTCAGAGATTCAATAGGTAAGAAGTCCAAATGACTTGGGGAAAAAGGTGTTAGGCACTTCCCCAAGTCACACGAAAGGTAGTTCCCGCCCGAGTCTATATATTTTGGGATGTCTATGTAAATACGTGCTATCATATATATTACTAACTTAAAAGGTCAAATTCTCAATCAATTTATATACTAAGTCCAATTAGGCAAGTCTAAGTAGCATATACATAATTGGGTTTCACATACGACCTAATCCCGTGCCTAATCGCGTTTACGGCTTCTAATATAAAGCCTAATCGAAAACACAATCAAACCTGCAAAGAATATTAAAATACAGCTTATTTGTGCAATTTTCAGCATCAAAGTTATTTGCATAAGTGGTCAGTTTTGCAAGAATAGGCAGTTTTCACAAACAGTTTCAGATTTTATCAAAAAACTAAATGGGTGTTGTTTTTTAAATAAAATGTTAGCCATTTATGGTCGGTGTGACTCGTCATTAATTATCGAGCCCTAACCTTAATGGCTATTTTGGTGTAGGGGGTCAGTTTTGAAAATATATATAGGTGAGTGGGCTGTTTTTGGAAAATAGGTTTTCATGGAGGCACAAAAATGCAAACAAAGGGGTTGTCACACATAGATATAGATATAGGCATGCAAATACATGAGTAATTGATAGTATCTTTTAGAAAAATACATATAGTGAAGCGTATAAACGACCCCAATACTTACACCCCTTTATACACTATTAGATTAGTGTACAAGAGGTTAAAGTTGGTCAAAAATCAGTTTAGCATGTAAAAAGGCCACATTTGAAAGCTGTTTTGGGCCTGTATCATTTATGCAAAGAGAGGGGGCAGTTTTAAATTTACAGAAACAGTCCAATTTTAGGCAGTCATAGCACAATTAGCCCCCTGTTTAATAAAAATTCCAGACTTCATGCTTTGAGTTGGAAACGCAGTGTCAACACTTACCAAGAATTGTTATGCCATTTTTCAATCGTTAAAATACTCTGATTATCATGCAAGATCACAGCTTAAAGTCATGATGCAAACACATAGGGTGAGAAGAGTTTAGGGAAGGTCCCTGTATAGCCTATTGTACAGCGTTTAGATTGTACAACCTGTATTACTTGGATACAAATAGGGAAAGCCTAACAAATATACATATAAGGGGCTAAGGGAAGGGAGAGCCTAAATTTAAACTGCTCGGGCCATTCAAAGACTTCAAGACCATGCTAGAAAAAGGGTCAGTGGCATCACAAGACCCCCAGCCAATGCCCTGCAATTAATGAATAACTGGTATGGCCTTTTTAGCCATCCTAACAATCTGCACAATATGATCAGAGGCTAACAAAGACCACAGGTATGAGGTGACAGAGTCTTAACTTGGTACATGTAGTTTTTGATTATGCAAACATAAGCAGGGGAAAGCAAACAGGAAAAGTCAAGCGTAAGCAGATATAGGAACCAGTGATTAAAAATCAGAGTTGTATCTTTTGAGTAGCAGTAATAAACAAACAAAAAGGCAGGCAGTGTTAGATGCTTGCAGAGACAGAGTCCAAAAGAGAACATGGTCTTCTCAATAATCTTGAAAGGAGATTAGAGAAGACTAGTATGCAGTGTGTATGTCTGTGTGGTGCTCTGTATGTTTTTGTGTATGTGTAGCAGTGAAGGGTGTCCTCAAGTGAAAAGAAAGACCAGTTTATATAGTTGTAGGGGGTACACGGTGTAAATTCAAACGGGTAAACATGTAATGCAGGCAGTATTGTCTTCCAAAAATAGTCGGGGACACTCCTAGGTACTACTTTCATATATAGACAAATTAATCCCAAATTTTGAGGTAAAACAGATCCTAATCCAACTAGGATCCCCTCCCTTAAACCCAATAAAGTCTAGGTTCACACCTGGGGGTACAAACACAATTTGAATTCCAAAGAAATCACTTAATCATCTTTTATAAAATTTCAATCAGCCTTTAATTAAAACTTTGTCAATTAACAGAATCAAATATCAATCACCGATTCAAATTAAGCTCAATCAAGATCCCCTGAATCATTCTTAAATCAAATCATTCCAGTTTTAAGATACGTAATTATGCATCTTAACAAAATAAATGTCAAAATACAATGTCAAAGATGAATACATTATCGAGGGTGTTAAGTTATATCTCAGTAATAGTGATAATGAACATAGGCCATGATGGTATCAATTTCAGTACACTTAAACAAATCAGGAACAAAGTTTCACTTAACCTAGTGAAAGAACAGTGAAACTACTAATCATGCAGTCTCTCACCTTAATTAGTTGACTAATATCAATTAACAATACTACACTCAGATGACACTAGGCAAATTCAGGCATATGAACAAGTATCATTGTTAAAATAGCGAAATCAACCAAGACTTACGATTTTGTGAATTTATGCTAACTAATCAATCAATCAATTATGTTAACATGCCAAAAGACTAGATAATTTCAAATTTAACATCACTCAAATCCAGAAAACAATTAGGAAAATAAAAAGGTTTTAGGATTACCCATTTGCACAAATCGGGTTAGGGTTAAATCGACCTCCAATAAACATGCAAAAAGGTCCTTCCCTCTCATCACGATGATCGTGTTTAGGTTTTGCTCAGGCACCACCGACGTTTCCTCTCCGGTGACATGGACGAAATTGAGCCAAGAACCAGCCATTTTGATTTCTTGTCAAACGATGACATAATTATATGGGTTTTGTTGCGGACGTTGAGAAGATCGCGATGATGTAGTTTATTTTACATTTCGCCGGTAGCTTTTGCCGAAAAACAGCGTGAACAGTGGAGGTTTCATGAGAGAGGAGAGAGGGTCGCAACTGCTAAGGGTGAGGGAAATGAGGAGAGGAAAAAGGTTTGGGGGTCCTGCGTATAGTTAAAAAAGGAAATGGTGTTTTTAGCCGTTGGATGAGAGGAATGGAGGGCTGGGATTTAGCCACATGGATGTGACTAGGATCTGATGTGGTGTCTATATTGATAAGTGGGAGGGGTGTGAGGTGTAAATTCTAGAGCGTCTATCAAGTGTATATATTATGTATAAATGAGTATAAAATATATATAAATGCGTATAAAATATGTATAAATACTTATAAATTACACAAAATAAGAAAATTAATTGTGCGGGTTAAACAATTAAGAAAAACTATTATTTTAGGTTTTAAAATAATTTAGGTAATTTTGTTAAAATGGGAATAATTACGAGAAATTGTAGTGAAACATGCGAATTTCGTAAAATGGCAATCACTTGTGCAAATGCCTTTTGAAAATAGCCTAACCGGCGTGCGTGTGTGAAGTAATGACCTTGAATGGGGTGAGTACGAGGTAATGTTGTGGCTATCAGTGCGATTTTTCTGAATAAAAGGTTATCAGAACTGTAAAATCCAAAAAAAAAAATTGAGAATATTTGACATTCAACTCAAGTAAAAATCTTGATTTCCTAAATTATATTTTTTTTTATTATTCGTTTTCTGATTTGTATTTTGATATGGATGTAAGTTTCATATCTAGCCGTTGTAAAGTTTACTCAAGCATATAATCTTTATATATAATTCATATAGATCTTTGATACAGTGCATATAGGACTACAAGTCAAAATATTTGGCTTAATGACATAAAATTTCATGGTTAGGCACGTAAAGTGCTACTTCCTAGCAAAGGGGTAATATAGTTCGTGGGACCCACTACTTGGTTGCAAGTTTTGGACCTTTATTTTTTTATTTAGGGGCAGTGGATTCTCCTTTAGTACTAACCCAATGTCACTTATATCCAAAAAAAAAAAAAAAAAAAGAGTTGGCCCAATTCCCAATTTTATATCTTGCCCTAATGTATAAGTGGTTAGTTGTTTTTCTATATCTATTCCAATAAAGTGACGCCTCCAAGGGGATAGATGAAGGTGAATTCAAAATTCCTATGCGTATAGTGAGCTTATATCCAAGTCGAAGCAAGGCATAGTTTGTGTTCTCCTCTCGTGCCTTTCATGGTAGCGGTAAATTAGAGTGTTTTAGACTTTATTCATTTCTTGAATTGGGTTTGACTAGAGTGAAGATCGTTTTCGCCAATTTTTGGGACTTGTTCAAGCATAATTGTTGGATCGCTTTCGAAGTAAGAGAGACTTGAACTTCTACTTACTTGATTTTCATTAAAGAGCCTAAAAATAAATTTTGCTAATACTATTTTATGATTCCTTATGGTTTAATAATATTGAATATGAGTTTAATAATTAAATTAATATGGAGTTGTCTCTGTATATTAATAAGTAAGCTTATTTCTTGTTTTAACTTGCATATTGTTGAGACTAATTTAAATTTGAATTGTTTAAAGTAACTTATTTACTTGGTTATGGTAGTTTGATTTACTTTTGGGCTTGATTGACATTGTTGACGTTACTTATTGAGTTACTCTATATTTTGCATTGAAATCGTGTGATGAGCCTACGACCTTACATTGTGTAATGGCTACGGGCCTATGCCATGAGAAGGTTACAAACCTACCTAATATATTTTGTTAGTTATGGGCTAGTGTAGATCTATTCGGATGCGATCAAAAATTATGAGTTGGCTACATACATATATTATGGTTGATATTGTCTTTTATGATTCTCATACATGCTTTTCTTTACTTAACTTACAATTTGTAGACCTGTACTGATATATACAACTCGGTTACATAATTCCGCACTTATCATGATATGTTATTATTTATGTTGATATGTTATGTAGTAGATTATTATATAAAGACACACTTGATATTTAGTGTGGTATGATTTAAAGGCACACTTGATAGGGGGTGCGGTATTGCCTATAATGTGATACTCTAATTTGTTATAAAGGCACACTTGACAGGGGGTATGGTGTGGCCTATGATATGATATTCTGAATTGTGATGGAGGCACACTTGGCCAAGTTTGAGATCAGCTGCTTTGCTGATGTGTTGAGATGATATAGCTACTGGTCTAGCCTATTACGGTGAGGGCCTATGCTATTTAGTTGATATAGCCACTGGTCTAGCCTATTACGGTGAGGGCCTATTCTACTTAGTTGATATAGCCACTAGTCTAGCCTATTACGGTGAAGCCCTATGCTACTTAGTTGCTATAGCCACTGGTCTAGCCTATTACGGTGAGGGCCTATGTTACTTAGTTTATATAGCCACTGGTCTAGCCTATTACGGTGAGGGCCTATGCTACTTAGTTTATATAGTCACTGGTCTAGCCTATTACGGTGAGGGCCTATGCTACTCAGTTGATATAGCCACTGGTCTAGCCTATTACGGTGAGGGCCTATGCTACTCAGTTGATATAGCCACTGGTCTAGCCTATCACGGTGAGGGCCTATGCTACTAAGCTGATATAGCCACTGGTCTAGCGTATTGCGGTGAGGCCCTATGTTACTTAATTGATATAGCCACTGATTTAGCCTATTACGGTAAATGCCTATGCTACTAAGTTGATATAGCTACTGGTCTAGCCTTTTTATGGTGAGGGCCTATGCTACTAAGTTGGTTTATTATTATGGTTGAGTTGACATCCCTTGGTTGATATTTCGGTTGAGCTAGGTTCTCATTAGATCTTTGATTGTACTTTATAATTGTAGTGAAGAAGCTATATCTTATATTAGGATTATTGTATTGACTTATTTATATATTATTTATCAGACTAGCTTTCAAAATACGATAAGGACAGGAGGGCTCGTCGAGGATCTTACTGGGTCAGGGTAGTTCACTCGCTTATAGTTTTTGTGTGCAGGTTCATTAGTTGAGGCACTTCTGGAGTTCTTGGTCCTGTTCGAAATTATCTTCCAGCGTTGTATATGGATGCTGCTGCATAGTTCGTGGTAGTGTCTAGTTTTTCATTACAATATTTTAGTTAGGTTTGAATCCATTGTTACATATGTTACACTCATAGATGATCCATGATTAGCTCTTGGATTTTGGATTGGTATAAACTATTTTAGAGTTTTATCTAAATTATCAGATTTATTACATTATTAGTGGTTTCATTTAATATTCCAGTTTATTTTTCTTGTCCAGGATTTCTTTTGAAACCTTGATTTCTTGAAAATAAACTTAACTGAGAAGGTTTTTACGAATTGATTCGCTTAAGGGTAGAAGCTCTTAAGTGCCATCACGTTCTCGATTTTTGGGTCGTGACAAATTGGTATCAGAACCTAGGTTGTAATACAAGTCTTAGGCAATCATGGAGTAGTGTTTTCGTAGAGTCTTGTTTATGGGTATGTTGCGTGCCATATTTATAAACGGGAGGCTATAGAGACACTCAGGAAGTTTTTTCTTCTTTCATTCATTCTCTTGAGCTGAGTGACTATCATAAACAGCCTCTCCACCTTTGTGGGCGTAAGGTCTGCGGATATCTCACCCTCCTCGGACCCTATTTGTGGGATTACACTAGGTGTGTTGTTGTTGTATTCTATTCTCGTGCATAGCCTTTGAATTGAACAATATCTTTCTTTCATTCCATGCGTTAAAGAAGGAGTACATCTATAATCAGGCATTCAAAAAATTTTACCTGATTTTTTATTCGGTTTTGATATGATTGCTTGAGATGGTCATTTTTTGCTTAATCCAAATCTAAGGGACATTCTTAGCCTAGAGAGAGAGCTTGAATTTTATTATGTAAGAGAGGAAGATGTTTGGGTTAAGACTCAATGCATTATGGCATCTTATTGCATTATCATGATAGTTTGCAGTATAAGGCGATCTTGAATCGGTCTCAGCTCAGTTATAGCAATAAGTTCCCCAAGATGTAGTGAAGGCTTTCTTCTCAGCATCCTCCCCATCCATGAGCACTTGATGATAGCCGGCAAAACAATCTATAAAAGACTATAGCTCATGTTTCATGCAATTGTCGATCAGGATGTGTATATTTGGCAAAGGAAAATCATCTTTTGGGCTTGCTCTATTTAGATCTCTGTAGTTTACACAAACTCGGAGTTTCTTATCTTTCTTCGGCACTGGGACAATGTTAGCTAACCAAGTTGGGTAATTGACTGTTTTCAAGATTCCTGCATTGAGCTGTTTGGTTACCTTTTCCCCAATCTTCAACAAACTGACGACTTGAAAGTTTGAGCTTTTTGTTTGACCGGCGGAAAGCCCGGATTGATAGGTAATTTGTGAGCTACCACATCCATGCTTATGCTAGTCATGTCATCATACGACCAGGTGAATACATCCTCGTATTTCCTAAGGAATTCGGTGTACCGCTTTTTATCTTCTGCGGTGAGATGCACACTAATCCTTGTCTCTTTTACAGTTTCTTCATCTCCCAGATTTATCACCTCAGTTTCTTCTAGATTTGGCTTATGCTTATTTTCGAATCTTTCAATTTTCTCTTGTGTGGTCTCATCAAAATCATCATAATCAAACTTAGTTTCCTCAAGCTCCATTGTTTCATTACATGTTGCGGTTGTGGACTCAATGGGATTATTAATTTGAATGCTGAAAAATAAAATATTGCACAATTAAAAGATTAAAACAAAAGTTAAAGGAAATAGTGTGATATTTTATTTGTGTCCTTGCAAAACAAAGTTTGTAGGGAGACATGTGAAACAGAAAAGAAATGCAAATTCCACGACTCGAGGGCGGGTTTTATTTTAGAAAACATGAAATAAACTCTATCCCCCAGCTCTACCAAGGTCCATGGTAAGCTCAGGCCCGGTTGCTAATCCAGTTGTTCAATGTAGCTCCAGATTCATCTTTTGTCAGCCCAGGAGGTTCAACATGCTCTTTCAGGATCACACAGCAGTCTTTATCAGATATGAACAACTCTCCTGCCAGCAGGTCCTCTTCAGCGTCAGCTATCTTTGGTTCAACTCCTTGTGCTGCAGATACCTCCCCCTTTCTGCTATCCAAGTATCCAGACGAGATGAAAGTATGTAGGAGATTCTTGGTGCTTTTTTTGTAGAATTTGAAGTCCATTGATGCTTCCTCCATGCTCTTCTCATAAGTCACAATATACCCTATGTCAGCTTTCTCATTGTCGGGCCTCATCACAATTTG
Source organism: Petunia x hybrida (assembly GCA_037355625.1). NCBI lineage: Eukaryota > Viridiplantae > Streptophyta > Magnoliopsida > Solanales > Solanaceae > Petunia > Petunia x hybrida. The sequence continues at coordinate 52,286 of JBBBVM010000083.1, forward strand.
AATTGGCTCGATCATGCCATGCAGACTCTTGCCCAAACCCTTACTAGGTTCATAACCTTGCTTTATCATGATGCCTACGACCCAGTCTCCAGGCCATTTTGCAGGTTGTGGGAGTACATATGGCTCTTCAATCACCACCTCCATAGGTTCGAGTATTTTAGGTAGCCACACTTGCTTCCCTTTTGTTTCTTCAGAGATGCGCTTCCAGTCGGGACGAGCATTAGGTGAGTACATAGGTCTCTTCTCCGTCTTAGCAGGTACGGTCTCACGAAATTCACGTGAGGGCACACCCCAATCAGATGTGACTGGTTTCCAGACTAAATTTCTTCCTTCATAGCCTTTGCCTCGGCCATCCCAATAAGTGCTATAAAAGCTTCTCTTCCTTTCTTCAATCCCAGGCGGTGTGTTGACCAATTTGGGAGCGAAATGTGCAGTATAACCTCCTTGGACTGCGTCTGTGAAGTTCCAACTCTTGTTGTAGTTTTTGCGACGTCCTCTTCGAGTACCTTGCACTGCTCCCACAAGCTCGACAGTATAGAAAGTCTGCCCATCAGGAATATTTCCTTCAATTGCCGGCATGGTTTGTTCATTGTAGATGGAGTTGTTCCCTTCACCGAAAACCACCACCTCTTTGTGGTCCCACTCGAACTTCACTGTCTGGTGTAGTATGGAAGGCACCGCTCCAGCCATGTGAATCCAAGGTCTCCCCAGTAACAGGTTGTAAGAAGTGGAGATGTTCATGACATGAAACTTAGCATGGAACTCCACGGGACCGACCATGATGGTTAAATCGATTTCCCCAATGGTGATTCTTTGCGATCCATCAAACCCCTTTACCTTCATGTCGCTCTGCCGTATCTTGCTTTGATCAATTCCCATTCTCTTCAGAGTGATGAACGGGCGTATATTAAAACCAGATCCTCCATATCATAACTCTTCTTATGAACCAGTCTTTGCATTTGATAGTGATGTGCAAAGCTTTGTTGTGACTCAACCCTTCAGGCGGCAGCTCGTCTTCTGAAAAGCAATTCGGTTGGACTCCATGACTTGTCCGACCATGGTGGCCAGATTCTCAACTGAGGTATCCATCAAAACATGTGCTTTATCTAACACTTTTATCAAAGCATTTCGGTGGCTCTCCAATTTGAGGAGTAAAGATAAGACGGAGATTTGTGCGGGAGTCTTGCCCAAGTGTTAAATTAAAGATAAGACGGAAATTTGTGCGGGAGTCTTGCCCAAGTGTTCAACCACGGAGTATTCTTTTGCTTTCACTTTCTTCCACAATTCTTCAGATTCCTCGCTGCTGATGTCGCGTCTACCTTGAACAAGATGCTCGGGAGTATAAATCCTCTTACTCCTAGTCATCCCTTGTGATGCGATAGTCTCAACTGTTGAGTTGCCCTTCTTCTCCATTTCGTAGTCCCATGGTACCACCTTGTCACTGTACGGGGGAACTACATTAACGTAAAATTTTGGTGCCACTTCTACCTCGATTGGCTCTGGTGCTATAGCGGCTTGAGCAACAGAGGCAAGCACTAATGTATCTCTCTTTGCTTTGACAATGGTTCCTTCCAAGTTGCATTCTTCATCTAACTCGATCAAATTCACCCTATTGTCTCCGTGGTTAGGCAGGGGGTTGTTGTGCACATTTGGAGTTTTCAGGTGGATCACCTTTTGATCGATCAAGTCTTGTATCTTATCTCTCAAGGCATAGCACTTCTCATTATCATGACCAGGTCCTCAGAATGATAGGCACAGGTTTTGGTTTGGTCAAAATAAGGTGTCATTCAATCAGGCATTTTGAACGGTACGGGTTATATGCGGCCAACTGCTTTGAGCCTTTCGAATAACTGAGTGTGGGGTTCAGCCAGCGGGGTATAGCTTCTTTTGGGTCTTAGATTTTTGTTGGCATGGGGCCTTGGTGGATAGGCGTTGGTGTTTCGGTAGTTAGAGCTTTGCGGGTATTGTGGTCTTTGTGGTGGTGGGTTTTGGAACGTGGGTTGAGTATTGTAAACTGGATAGGTTGATGTAGGCGAAATATATGGGTATAATGGAGGAGGTGTTTGGTAGTAGTGGTTATGGGCAGGAGAATGATCGAGTGACGCAGCCACAAAAGAGACATTGTCTTTTTTTTTTCTTGCTGCAGTGGCGTTACCAGTTTGTATGGCTTTATTAGTGGCCCGTAGTGCGGACAAACTAACGATCCTACCAGTCGTCAATCCATCTTCAACCATATCTCCGATCTTGATCAAATCCCCAAACTTCTTGTCTTGCATGTTCAACATCTTGTCAAAGTAGATGTCTTCTTGTATGCGGATGAAGGTTGCCACTATCTCTGCGTCTTCCATAGGAGGTTGGACCTTAGCGGTTTCGGCTCTCCACCTAGTTGCAAATTCTCTGAAGGTCTCAGTGGGCTTCTTCTTTAACTTCTCCAGATAGAACTGATCGGGCATGGCATCAGTGTTGTGCCCAAAACTGTCAACGAAGTCTCCAGCCATCGCCTCCCAGCTCGTCCACTTCTTTGTCTGCTGCTTTGAATACCATACCAGCGCATCTCCGGTTAAGCTGCGATTGAACAGTTGTATGAGGATCTTTTCATCATGCCCAACCCCAACCATCTTGTCACAATAAGATCTCAAATGAGCCATCGGGTCACCACTACAATCGAAAATATTGAACTTGGGTGTCTTATAGCCTTCGGACAACTTTAAGTCAGGGTACATTCAGAGGTCCTCATAAGCTAACCCTCTGGTTCATTTGGTGCCTTGGAACTGCTTGAATTTCTCTACCAACCACTGGACTTGCTCTTTGGTGCTATCTGAGTCTTCCTTCGTCTATGCATGCATGTCATGATCTCTGGTGGGTGATGCAATAGTTTTGGTTTCAACAGTGAAGGGATGTAGGTTATTTTGTGGTGCTTTTGGTGGTGCAATGTAGGTAGGGTAAGGGATATCTATATCAGGAAATAGCGGATCTTTGCCGTGAGGGCATGCTGTTTTGTTTGGTTCAATGATCTTATTAGCATGGGTAAGAGGAACCCTATTTTCCAACTCGAACAACCTCTTTTCCAACTTAGCATAGTCTTCACAGGCGACCAAATTCACAAGGTTAGCCTGTTCTGCTATCTATCCTAAGCTCTCTGGTTGATTGCTTCAAATAATGAAAACCAAGAAATTTGCTCGCGAGTGAAGTTAAACTTTCTTACAAAAGTAGATAATGCAAAGTGGCCTCAACATTTACCAAAAGGAAACCAGAGGAGTCAAAAAAGATTCAACTGTAAAAGAACCATTTTTTCTTAGATACTAACATGCCAGCGAGAAACATCCAAATAAGGAAACTAATGCACATTCACTGAGCACCATGATTAAAGGAGGAGTTTTGGGCTGAACAAATGAAAAGCTATGAATAGATTAAGTTAGTAACTTTCAAATTAAAATGAACGAAGTAAAGAACAAATAGTGATTAGTAGCAAGGATATGAGAAGCAAAACTGAAAGAAGTAGTAGTAAAAAAAATGAGGATGCTCACCAGAAATTTTGAAGAACAGATAATAAGAAAACAATGAACAGAAAAGCTAGTTATTAAATTTTTTTACATTCATGTTGATTGTAAGTGAAAAATTTGGCCGTTGTTGAGACAAAAGAGATGTATTAAACAGGCGAGGAAAATGTAGCCAATTACCTTCAATAATGGTTTTGAAATTCTTTGCTAGTCATATTTTGATTGTTTTTCCTGCTAACAGACTCAAGCTACAGATCAGCTAAATACTACTCCTGCTTTTCAATTCAAATGTCTTGCTTTCCCCATTAAGTCTGTTTCGAAAAGCATCTTTCTTATTCATTTTTCCAGCTATTGGTCAGCTAAACTCTGTGCCCGTTGAAATAGAAACATTGTATACATCCATGTATATTAAAACGTTTCATTTTTAGTTCATTATTATTCCATCTATAACTTACCTGGTAGGAGAGATTTCATATCACTTATTTAACAAATCATATCATATCATATCATCATATCATACTATTATAAAAGAGCCAATCTACTAAGTAAAATGTGAAAGACTTTTTTGCCCTTCAAGCAAACACTATAAATATACATTCTAATAAATAATACATAAGTATTTAATTATTATATATAAAAAGATACTAATTTCTAGGAGTAGCAAACTAGCAATCGTTGTAATAATTACATGCTATTGTTGTACTCCACTTGAGCAGATTTATGCATCGGAACAATTACGACTCAAGTTCGAATAATCCACAGCAAGTAAGTGAAAAGGCTATTACTAAATTTTTTATGTTACTTAAGACGATGAGAAGCATTATACAGAAAGTCATATGTCTATTTATATTTAACGTAACTCTTTCTTTATGAACACAAGGAATAAGTAACATTCAATTAACAATTACTCAACGGTAATGCTTAGACTTCTACGTTCTAAAACTTATTTGTCAACTTATGTGCTGGTAATTGTATTAGTATATATTTAGCAATGGAAGACATAGCTCCATCACCAAAAATTCTATTTGTTGTTTATGAGATCTATAACATTTGAGTTTATGTTGCCTAGAATGGTAGAACTCATTACTGTGTCAGTTTGTCAGATGCATCCCTCTAAGCTACGGAAGATTTAGCCAGCATCCAAAAACACTTTTTTATAAAGCATCGTGTGAAAACGTTTATGTGTCACCATTACACCAAACTATCTTTTATTGAACTACTCTCAAGGTATTTCTGGTCAGTTATTTATGCCTTTGATTATTTTGGAAATAGAAGATGTAACATTATTCATTCTACTAAAAATGGATTCTGCAATCTATAAGTTTAATTTCAAACAATAGTTTGAAAAAAATGGTAGCTTTAAAGTCTCCATAAGCGCCAAGTTGTCAAAGAGATCTCTTAGCTTGTGTTGTTTGTCTAGGCACCCTTTACTGATATATAAAGAAACGGTGCTTGACTCTTCAGTTTTTAGGAGACATATCTTTGTAAGGGAGTAAAATCAAGGAAAAATAGGGGTCAAATTTAGTAACTTGGAAAAGTTAACGAAGGGATAAAAAGATTGTTCCAGTTTATAACTTTGCTGCATGGACGAGGGTATCATTTTATATGTTTGATCTTACTTTTTTTCCATTAGAATATTGTGTAGGTTATCACACTCATATTCTATGTATTGGTTAGCATGAATCACGCGCAATGCACGTGCCCAAATACTAGTTTAAATGAAATACCATTACGAGCAGATGGCCAATGATATAATACTCTTTTTCAACTTTAAAAGGTCGTATACTGCTTCAAATGGTATCCTTTCATGTAATTGACTAGGAACTGAATCAAATAAGCCTACATATGGAGTAATACAATAGGTGTGACAACACAAACACCATGAGAGAATGTCTAGAAAACACAGCTGATTTGTAATCTTTGAAATGTTATTGATGCAGTAAAATTGGATATTGCAAAATTTCTGAAGAAAAGCAATAGACAACCAGGAACTTTAAAAATTATTAGACAATGATACAGAAAGTAAAATTACTTGCTATACTTGACCACATAAATTACTTCTACAACAGTTATCCAATTCTAAATTATGCTACAACAAAATAAGCAGCAACTGGTTCCATGCTCTACTTTTGTGAAGCTGAAATTATAAATAGAGCCACACTCCCTCGATATGTACCATAATAAAATCGAAAGGTTCCATTACTAACATTTGCTTTACTCTTAGCTAAATATCCATATTCATTTTCAGAGTAACTTTTAACTTCATCACTGCGCACAGAGACAACAAAAGGAAGATCATACCAAAAATTGTCATCCTTCACTCGTCTATCCTCAGGTCTTTAAGATTCATATTTGGCGAAACGAGGCTCTCAATGTACAGATGGAATTGATTTATATAGCCAAAATTGACCTTAGTCTTGGGATGTTTGAAACTGTCATGTGTCCAATTATACACCACTAAACTTGAACCCTCTCGCAGTAAAATTTCATCCTTCGGGAAGATGAAAGCTGGCAAAAGACCAGTATAGCTTGGGACCAAAACCACCATGGTCCATGGCTCCACAACTCCATACTCCTTCTTTACCCAACATCAATTCGGTTGTCATGAGGCTACTTATAGAATACACATATATTACCTCCAAAAGTCCCTAGATCCCAGTAAAATTTGTTAGGGTTTTGCCCTGAATTTGTAACCTACTAGGACTCTTAAATCTTGAAGTGATGAAAAAGAATTCTAGAAGAAATATATATCTTTCATATGACTTATCTTTTACTTAGGTAAGAAGTCTTGACAACTATAAATAGACGATATTTTCTTCTCAAAATAACAAAAACTCCACAATGTAGTCGTCTAGGTAGAACAATACTTGAGGAGAGACTTTATCTCATAATATTTTTATTTTAGTAGTTTTTAGTCTCCTCCTATATGATGAAGGTCAATTCATGACCAAACCACAATAAATAACATTCTTTTTAAACCCTTTTGATGTCTGAGTTATTGTCAAATCCAAAGATTGCTTTGTTAGTTTCCGCATGCACCATGTTGTTTCGATCCCAACAAATGGCATCAGAGCAATGTTCAGCAGATGGTTCGATGAGCCGAGTTGATGAGGTTGAAGACAGGTTTAAGGCGGGTTCAGTTCTAGCTGCAATCAATACGACGATGATGAAGATTTATCAAAAAAATAAAAAGTGTGATGCTACATGTGGAGAAAAATTTAAACCAAACTTTCAAAAATACTGTTGTTACATCTTCAAATTAAAAATCTCTTTAACCCATATTTGGGCTACTTTTAACCGATGTCAGCTTTAACTCATACTTACTTTTAATACATGATCTACTTTTAACCCATATTTGGGCTCTTTTTAAACCTTTCTTGGGATATTTTCAACCAATACCAGAATTTTAACCCATACACATTTTTAACCATTGCAAGCAGCAGTCATACATTGAAATATGTGAAGAAGATCAAGATTTTATTGTGAGAAAACTCAGGCCAAGGGGAGAATTATTTGTTGGGCTAAAACAGCCCAAGGTGCTCTTAACATGGTGTGATACTGTCCGCTTTGGGCTAAGCCCGCACGGTTTTCCCAAAAGGCCTCACACCATTAAGAGATCCCTACACCTTATAAGTAGGTTATTTTCCTTGCCAACTTCCGATGTGGGACTTGGTTTGCACACCCAAACAATCTCCCCCTCGAACTAAGTTTCACATGGAACATCTCTGCTTATTTGGAGATTCACTAAGTTCCACATGGAACATCTCTGCTTATTTGGAGATTCACTGTACTGTGTGTCACCCACATCAACAATTGAGTAACTTATGTGTGCGTCTTTGAAGCTATGCCAAAGGTTGTAAACCAGCGGATAGACGGGCAAAGACATTAACCGGGCCCTCAAAGTTGTGGGTAAAGGCAAGCAGTAATCCGGCCCACAACGGGTACAGGCTAAGTCGGGCCTCACGCACTCACTCTGCTGCATACTCGTCTCGTTGAACCATTGGCTCTGATACCAGTTGTTGGGCTAAAAAGCCCAAGGTGCTCTTAACATGGTGTGATACTGTCCGCTTTGGGCTAAGCCCGCACGGTTTTCCCAAAAGGCCTCACACCATTAAGAGATCCCTACACCTTATAAGTAGGTTATTTTCCTTGCCACCTTCCGATGTGGGACTTGGTTTGCACACCCAAACATTATTTGGGTTTTGCCCTGAATTTGTAACCTATTATGACTCTTCAATCTTGAAGGAATGAAAAAGAGTTCTAGAAGAAATATATATCATTTATATGACTTATCTTTTACTTAGAGAAGAAGTCATGACAACTATAAATAGATGATATCTTCTTCTCAAAATAACAAAAACTCTACAGTGTAGTCAACTAGGATAGAACGATGCTTAGAGGGAGATTTTATCTCTAATATTTTTATTTTAGTAGTTTTTAATCTCCTCTTATATGATGTATGTCAATTCATGACCAAATCACAATAAATAATATTCTTTTTGAACCCGTTTGATGTCTGAGTTATTGTCAAATCCAAAGATTATTTTGTTAGCTTCCGCATGCATCATGTTGTTTTGATCCCAACAAAATTTATTGTCAAAGTTGGGCAATGCTACCTTTTCATGTCTCATCTATGAGGCCCAGTGAGAAAATAAACTTTGAGCCACTCTCAGTAGTCTCAGGGTACACAATTCAATGAAGTCTACTATCTACAAATTCACTAAAAATGCCACATAACATATCACTCGAGAGCTCTAAAATCTTTCGCCAAGAATTAGTTCTTAGACAATAAATGTTAACCTCATTCGAAAGACCATCTCTCAAAATTACTACAACTTTGTAATCATTTTCACACTTACTATAACCAAAACCAAAAGCCCTGGGAGATGAAGCACTCACTGAAAGGGGAAATTCTTTCAATTCCCTTGTCGATGGAAGCAATATATAGTATTTCCTAAAGCCACTGGAAATACAACATAACCTACCACATGAACCCACAATGTAATAGTCATAAATTGGCTCTCCCGTTCAAACTCAACAGGGGTACGGGGGATTCTTTATACATGATTGCATTAAGAGAGCAAGACTTCATAGTTTTCCAATAATATAAAGAAGACTAAATTCTTGATTATTGGCTGAAAGATTAAGATGGGCTTTGACGAACTGAGGACTTGAGATGAGAGAAAACCAAGATTTTAATAAACACCTCTGTTGAAACGTAAAACATAATAAACTTATTTCCATTAGTTCACATTAGTTTATATTTGTTTACATTAGTTCATGAACTAGAATATTAATTAAGTACATATATTAGAGTGTGAATTCCTTTATGTATTGGTGTTATTCATGTCCCTTGAAAGCTGTGAGGTGTGGACTTAATTATTGTGTTTATATATACACTAGGCTAGATACATGAAAGAGTTCTCCTATAAATAGCCATGTATTCCTACCCATTTGAGCAACTCAAGTTGAATAGAATTCATTATTTCATCCACTTTCTTCTTTTGTTTAGAATGTTCTTTTGTGTTGTCTTGCTCTCTCAAATTTTCTAACATTTGGTATCAGAGCGAAATTCTTTTGAGACCTGTGAGAGTTTGGAATTTTTGAAAGTAGAGAGATTTTCTTGAAAATTTGAAAGAACTAAAAAATCATGTCTTCATCAAATTCATATTTACCACTTGTTCCAGTATTTAAAGGAGAGAACTACCGCATATGGGTAGTGAAGATGAAATATTTCCTCCAAGCTGTAAATTTATGGGAAGTGACTGAGCCAGAAGAAGACCTGCTTGAATTGCCTGAGGATCCGATTTTTGCTCAACTTCAGAATTTTAGAGCGGAGAACAAGAAACGGGCCAAGACTTTGATACATTTACATGCTGGTGTATCAGAAGAATTTTTTGTGAAGATTATGTCTTGCTCTACTTCTAAAGAAATATAGGAGAAGTTGCTGACAGAATATCATGGGTCAGAAAAGAATAGAAATATGAAGATTATTACTTTGAAGAGGCAACTTCAGAACTTAAGGATGGAAGAGACTGAGAGTGTGAAACAGTTCTCAGACAAGTTGATGAAACTTGTGAATCAAATCCGATTCTTAGGAGAAGATCTTCCAAAGAAGATGTAACGACCCTCAAATAGTCGTTACGGGATCCGGGACCTCGATTTGCGTGTCGACAGTCCCAAAAGCTCTGTTAGGTCATTTATGACCCGTCTGTGAAATCTGAGTCGAAACGGAGTCCGTTTGATAGGTTTTCGAGAAAAGGATCCGTTTATGAAATTCCGGAAAGGAATTTGGGGTTTCGATAGGTCGTTTTGAGTAAACGAACACCGATGGAAAATTCGAGCGCACCGTTAGGTCCGTCTCGTCATTTATGATATGTAGCAACCTTCAAAATTGAAAACGGACCTCGTTTGATAGGACTTTTGATAAAGTCCCCGTTTCGGAAGTTTAAAAGAGTTAAAAGAGGTTTCCGAGCTCGATTTGATCAAATGAGCTCCGATGAGAGATCCGGAAGTTCCGTTAGGTTCGTATAGTCATTTGTGACTTGTAGCAACTTTCGGAATTGGATTCCGAGGTCGTTTGGTTAAATTTCGCTATTTTGGCGAAAGTCGAAAATTGAACCTTTACCGTGGGACCCACTTTTTGAGTTCTGAAGGTCCGAATTGAGTTCCGTCTTGACGAGCATGTCACCCAAGTAGTTTATGGCTTGTGTGCAAAATTTGGGATCATTCCGAGCTTCGTAGGGTCCCGTTTTACCCCTAAAACAGTAGAAAATCTGGTGCGACTTTTCTGTTCTGTTTTTGGCGCAAACAGCCGGATAAAAGCTGATTTTCCGGCCAATCCGTAAGGAATTAGGAAAAACTCAAAACATGAAAGCTGTAGCCCTTTGAGTTTTGGTTGTAATGGCACCGATTTCAGGTCATTTGGACATTCCTATCAAATGTTATGATTTTTTCAAAAGAAGCTATTACAGAGGCAAAAACTGCTATAAAAAGGCCATTTCGGTTCATAACTTATAAAAAAATCATTTGGTGAGCTCTTGAGGCGATTTTTGGGTATTTCTTGAAGACCCAATCATACTTACACTTAAGGTAAGCCCTTTCAATCCATCTTTATGTTGATTAACACAAGAATCAAAGGGTTTCTTGGAAATGGGTTAGAACCCTAGATTCTTAAGAATTGGGGAAAGACATCGAGCAAGGCTCGCATGTGGAATCTAAGTGTACTTTTGGACTCACGGGAGCGTGGGGAGTCCGGAAAAGTACATTTTGTAAATTTAGGGCTCGGCCCTACCCGGGGGCATTTTGGTAATTTTTACCCTAGGATGCCTATAGGCTTAAATAGCTATAATTGAGCACTCATAAATAGACCTAGTGGAGAGTCCTTCGCGGACAAGGTGAGCGGGAAAGGAGATTCTTCCCGGCATTTGAGCCCGAATTTCGAGGTAAGTGAGACTTGACCTCTATTGTGCTTGTGGACTCTTCCTTCATGCTAGTATGCTTCATGTACGCATATATATACCTAACAATGGTTAGGATTAATGATGTGAATTACTTGCTATTATTGTTTGTTATAAATAGCGAGATTGTGACTCGACCGAGGTATGTGCCGGTCTATACGCTACGTCGAGGTAGCTTAAATTTATATCGTAGCAACGCTTGCTACGCCATGCTTAGATAGCAAGAACTTGGGACATGGCCGAGGATGTTGCCGGCATGTCATGATAAATGTCTTACCGAGGATTTTGCCGGCTTTTGTATGATATTGGTACTTGATTTGTTCACGTGCCGGGTTGGGTAGTGCTGTCTATACATAACCTTGGGTTGGACGACATGGGAGTAGGGATTGTACCCCCAAACTGTGGTCGGGTTAACCTTCGCCTTACGTTCAGCTAGCATAACCAACCTGGGTTACGGTGACTGTGAAATATTATCGTTATTAATATTTCTGTTATTATTTCTGTTATTGTTATTAATGTCGTGGATATTAATACTGTTAGAGGGACACTTGACAGGGGGTGTGGTGTCGCCTATACTATGAGATGTGTCACACTTGACAGGGGGTGTGGTGTGGACACTTGATCTTTGGGATGTGACACACTTGACAGGGGGTGTGGTGTGGTCACTTGATTTATTGAGATACGACGCACTTGACAGGGGGTGTGGTGCGATCGTAAACAGATTTGAGATGAGCCAACGACTACGGGTCGTTGGTCTACTTATTCATGATTGTGATAGTGACTTCGGGTCACGGTATATGGTTGATACTTAGTAGTGGTGTTGCTAGTCCATCGTAGGTCTAGGTTAGTCGGCACGGGAGTAGAGATTGGACCTCCAAACCGCCGCTGAGTTGACCTATGCCTTACGTTGGATGGGCATAATCCTTGAGACTTCTGGTTACTACTTGTGTGTATGGAATGTGTTACATCTATTTGTGATTTCACTACTTTATTGTATGATTACTATAGTATGTTGTTGCTTATGATGCATGTAGCGACTTGTCCCGCAAGGGTACCTTAGCGGGCCTGTCGGTGATCTTACTGGGCTTCGGCTCATAACTTACTCTGCTACGTGCGCAGGTCCTTCATCCAGTCAGTAGCCCGGACGTTAGCGGTTCCCGAGGCTTCTGAGACTTTTGATTGAGATGAGCCGACCACACAGACCGTGGTGGCATACCGCCGGAGTCACTTAGAGATAGGACTCAGATTTTTTTGATGTATATTCATACTTTATTGAGTCACTCTTAGAATGCTCCAATTCTTTTGTGGATATATTCTTTTGGACTTCACCCTTTTATATTTATATATCCATTTATGATCTTTTCACATTATTGTTCTTTTCCGCATCTTGTTTCATTGGTTCGCCTAGGCAAATGTTGTTTAGGTGCCATCACGAGCCCTTGAAAATTGGGTCGTGACAGTTTGGTATCAGAGCCCTAGGTTCTAATTCGAGTCCTAGGAGTCTTGGAGCAGTGTCTGAGTAGAGTCTTGCTTATGGGTATGTTGTCGACCATACTTATGAGCGAGAGGCTACAAGGGCATGTTAGGAAATGTTTTCCCTTCGTTTCATCTCTATTCGTGCTGAGTAGCTTATATAGGTGCTGACCCTTTTTCGTGTATTGTATCAGATGGCGAGGACGCGAGCATCCTCAGCCAGGAGGGCTGCATCTTCTACACCCGCGTCTGCGGGAGAGCCATCAGCACCTACGCAGCCGCCAGCTGCTAAGAAGACTCGGGCAGGTCGCCCGTCAGCCACTAGGCAGGACACAGCTATCCCTGCGGTGTCCGCAGCGAATCTGTCAGCATCTATTCCCCCTGTGCCTGCTGTTGTGCCAGGCACCGTTGTGATCTCTTCAGAGGAGTATATGAGACTGATGGCCTTGTCTAGCCATCAGGTCCCTGTCAGAGATGATGTTGCAGCTCCTGTTTTGGCTCCTCAGCCGACCACACCTGTTATGAGCACGCCTACTTCTGAGGCTGCTCCTGATCATATTGCCCAGCCTTCTGCTTCTGCTCCTCAGGCATGTCCTGTTATTTCTACTCCTCCTATGGGCACTGAGGAGGTTGCCAAGAGGATAGAGTCATTCATGAAGCTTCAGCCTCCAGAGTTCGACGGTACCTCAGCTACATGTACTGCCCAGAGGTACATTCAGAAGTGTGAGAAGATTTTGATAGTTCTTGGTACTAGAGACACCTTAGGGGTGCAGTGTGCTTCTTTCAGATTATCGGGAGATGCGGAGACATGGTGGGTCTCAATGATGCGGCAGAGGTCTAGTGACCTCCCTCCTTTGTCTTGGGCTGAGTTCGTGTCTATGTTCATGAGCAGGTTCGTGCCCCAGAGTCAGCACGATGCTCAGAGGCGCGAGTTTGAGGGGTTGAGGCAGGGAAACCTGTCTGTTTCAGAGTATGACACCAGGGTCTTGTGGTTGTCTCAGTTTGCGCCGGCTATGGTGGCTCAAGAGAGGGACAAGGTCCTCCGGTTTGTTGAGGGTCTTCATCCCCGCTTGCAGGTAGCTGTTGCCCCTGTTATGGGCAACAAGTCATATTTTGAGATAGTTGATGTGGCGCGGCGGATGGAGGATATCTTCGCCAGGGCTGACGCGGAGAGGGCGGCCAAGAGATCGCGTCAGTCTGGTGGGTATAATGGATCCGCTCAGAAGGGTCAGGGTCATCAGGGCCGTTCTCAGTCTAGGCCCCAGGCTGCTGCTTTGCCTGCCCAGGATTTTTCTTCAGAGACCCCGAGGCCTCAGTCATCCCAGAGGCGGGGTGGCTCTTTGCAGTCTGGTCCGCCGCAGTGCGGGAGGTGCCATCAGAGGCATCATGGGAGGTGTTCGTCTGGAGGTGGTCATGGCAGAGGTGGTAGAGGCGGGTAGAGGAGGTAGAGGTGATGGATGTTTTGAGTGTGGGTCTCCAGAGCACTATGTCAGGAGTTGCCCTTATGTTTCATCAGGTCGCCAGGGATCCGCAGCTATGGTACCATCTTGTCCTCAGGCCGCCAGGCCCGTTTCTCAGATTCCTCCTAGACAGCAGTCGCAAAGAGCTCCGGGTTCAGGAGGCTCGGCGCAGGTCTATGCTATGACTCGTCAGGATGCTGAGGCATCCAATGATGTCATCACAGGTATTATTTCTGTCTGTGGTCGCGATGCTTATGCTCTTATTGATTCGGGGTCTACCTATTCGTATGTGTCGCCGGGATTTGCCCCTTGCTTGGGCAGGGATCTGGTCTTCTTAGATGATCCCTTTATGGTTGCCACCCCTGTCGGGTCTTCTATATGTGTAGATAGGGGTTATCGGCAATGTATGATCTCCATCTGTGGTGTAGAGTCCTTAGTGGACCTGATGCTGCTCGATATGTCTGATTTCGATGTCATTATGGGCATGGATTGGCTGGCTTCCTGTCATGCGACTTTGGATTGCCATGCCAAGTCCGTGACGATCGGGGCAGAGGGTGAGTCTCGGGTTGTATGGAGAGGTTCCAGGCCTTCTCCGAAGAGTAGGATCATTTCTTTCTTGGAGGCGCAGAGGATGATATCTAGTGGGTGCGAGGGATATATTGCTTTAGTTCGGGATGTCCGGGCAGAGGAGTTATCCCTTGATAGAGTTCCGGTTGTTTGTGAGTATCCGGATGTGTTTCCTGATGATTTGCCGGGTTTGCCGCCTATGCGGGAGATAGAGTTTTGCATTGATCTATTGCCAGGCACTCAGCCTAAATCTATTCCCCCGTATCGTATGGCTCCTGTTGAGTTGAGGGAGCTGAAGGAGCAGATTCAGGATTTGCTCGATAAGGGCTTCATTAGGCCCAGTGTGTCTCCATGGGGTGCCCCGGTATTATTTGTGAAGAAGAAGGATGGCTCTATGCGGATGTGTATTGATTACCGGCAGCTGAATAAGGTTACTATCAAGAATAGGTATCCTTTGCCGCGTATTGATGATTTGTTTGATCAGCTTCAGTGTGCTACCTTCTTCTCGAAGATTAATTTGAGGTCGGGGTATCATCAGTTGAGGATTCGGTCCGAGGACGTTTCCAAGACTGCTTTTCGTACCCGATATGGCCACTATGAGTTTCTGGTGATGTCTTTCGGGCTTACGAATGCCCCAGCTGCTTTCGTGGATCTGATGAACCGAGTGTTCAAGGCCTACCTTGACTCCTTCGTCATTGTGTTTATCGATGATATCTTGGTTTATTCGAGGAGCAGGGAGGAGCATGAGCAACATTTGAGAGTTGTTCTTCGGACTCTGAGGGATCAGCAGTTGTATGCCAAATTCTCCAAGTGTGAATTTTGGCTCAGTTCTGTATCTTTCCTAGGTCACGTGGTGACCAAGGATGGGGTGTGTGTTGATCCGAAGAAGATAGAGGCCGTTCAGAGTTGGCCTAGGCCTACTTCTCCTACAGAGATTCGGAGTTTCTTAGGCTTGGCAGGTTATTATCGGCGGTTCGTCGAGGGGTTTTCTTCTATTTCAGCACCTCTGACGAAGTTGACCCAGAAGAATGTTCCTTTCCTGTGGTCCGATGCCTGTGAGTCTAGCTTTCAGAAGCTTAAGACTCTGTTGACTTCAGCGCCAGTATTGGCCTTGCCTAGTGGATCCGGGGGATTCACCGTATATTGTGATGCTTCGGGTGTTGGCCTGGGTAGCGTTCTGATGCAGGAGGGTAAGGTGATAGCTTATGCCTCGAGACAGCTGAAGGTCCATGAGAAGAATTATCCTGTCCATGATTTGGAGCTGTTAGCTGTCGTGTTTGCACTGAAGTTGTGGAGGCACTATCTTTATGGCGAGCCATGTGAGATATTCACCGATCATAAGAGTCTCCAGTACTTGTTCACTCAGAAGGAATTGAACGGGAGACAGCGCCGCTGGTTAGAGCTGCTGAAGGATTATGATCTTTCTATCCGGTATCATCCCGGAAAGGCTAATGTTGTAGCCGATGCCTTGAGTAGGAAGTCCATGGGTAGCCTCGCCTATCTTGATGCTGATATGAGGCCGTTGGCCCGTGAGTTGCAGGCTTTGTCCATTAGTGGGGTTCAGTTTGATGATTCTGTTCCAGGCCGGGTGCCTGCATATGTGTGGTCTCAGTCGTCTTTAGCTTCCCAGATTCGGGAAAGGCAGTTCGAGGATCCTTATCTGAGAGATCTCCGGGACAGGGTCCTGAGTGGGGGAGTGTCCTCGTTCGTGATTGGTGATGATGGTGCTTTGCGGCTTAACGGCCGGGTATGTGTTCCAGCCATTGTGGAGCTGAGGCAGATGATTTTGGCAGAGGCTCACAGTTCGAGATATTCCATTCATCCGGATACTGCGAAGATGTATCATGATCTTCGAGAGCTGTATTGGTGGAAAGGGATGAAGAGGGATGTTGCTGATTATGTATCTCGGTGTTTGAATTGCCAGCAGGTGAAGTATGAGCACCGGAGGCCAGCCGGGGTGACCCAGTCTATGCCCATTCCCGAGTGGAAGTGGGAGCATATCACTATGGATTTCGTAGTTGGTTTGCCGCTGACCGTGGGTAAGCATGATTCGGTGTGGGTAGTAGTTGATCGACTGACGAAGTCGGCTCACTTCATTCCAGTGAGGACTACTTATACCTCGGAGCGTCTGGCTCGTATCTTCATTGAGCAGATTGTGAGATTGCATGGTGCTCCTGTTTCTATCATTTCTGACCGAGGTGCTCAGTTCACAGCTCAGTTTTGGAGATCTTTTCAGAGAGAGCTGGGTACTCGGGTCGATCTCAGCACCGCATTTCACCCGCAGACTGATGGCCAGTCTGAGCGGACCATTCAGATCCTCGAGGATATGTTGAGGGCGTGTGCTATTGATTTTGGAGGCCATTGGGATAGCCATTTGCCGCTAGCAGAGTTTGCGTATAATAATAGCTATCAGGCTTCTATCCAGATGGCTCCGTTTGAGGCATTGTATGGTCGGAGATGTCGCTCGCCTATCGGTTGGTTCGAGTCTGGTGAGGTCCAGGTGTTGGGGCCCGATTTGGTGCAGCAGACCTTAGATAAGGTCCGGGTTATTCAGGATCGACTCCGCACGGCTCAGAGCCGGCAGATATCGTATGCAGATCGGAGGCGGAGAGATCTTGAGTTCATGGTTGGGGACCGGGTATTCCTCAGAGTGTCGCCCATGAAGGGTGTTATGAGATTTGGGAAGAAAGGCAAGCTCAGTCCTAGGTTCATTGGGCCTTTTGAGATATTGGAGCGCGTTGGCGCCGTTGCTTATAGACTGGCTTTGCCTCCCTCTCTGTCTGTTCATCCGGTGTTCCATGTGTCCATGCTCCAGAAGTATGTTCACGATCTGTCTCATGTGATCGATATGGCTTCCGTGGAGGTAGATGGCGACTTAGCTTATTCGGAGGAGCCTATTGCTATTGTGGCTAGAGAGGTCCGTAAGATGAGATCGAAGGTGATCCCGCTTGTGCAAGTTCAGTGGGGGCATCACTCCATTGCCGAGGCCACTTGGGAGCTTGAGTCCGAGATGCGTGAGAGGCATCCGCGCTTGTTCGATGATTCAAGTATGAAATCCTTGTATTTTCTAAGCCTGAATTTGCATTTTTAAGTTTTATTGATTTCGGGTGGTACCGAGGGGTCCTCGAAATCCGTGCCAGCTCCGTGGCTAGTGTGTGGATCCTACCTTAGACTTAGGCTCGTCCGAGGACGGCCGAGAGTCTAAGTGGAGGAGAATGTAACGACCCTCAAATAGTCGTTACGGGATCCGGGACCTCGATTTGCGTGTCGACAGTCCCAAAAGCTCCGTTAGGTCATTTATGACCCGTCTGTGAAATCTGAGTCGAAACGGAGTCCGTTTGATAGGTTTTCGAGAAAAGGATCCGTTTATGAAATTCCGGAAAGGAATTTGGGGTTTCGATAGGTCGTTTTGAGTAAACGAACCCCGATGGAAAATCCGAGCGCACCGTTAGGTCCGTCTCGTCATTTATGATATGTAGCAACCTTCAAAATTGAAAACGGACCTCGTTTGATAGGACTTTTGATAAAGTCCCCGTTTCGGAAGTTTAAAAGAGTTAAAAGAGGTTTCCGAGCTCGATTTGAGCAAATGAGCTCCGATGAGAGATCCGGAAGTTTCGTTAGGTTTGTATAGTCATTTGTGACTTGTAGCAACTTTCGGAATTGGATTCCGTGGTCGTTTGGTTAAATTTCGCTATTTTGGCGAAAGTCGAAAATTGAACCTTTGCCGTGGGACCCACTTTTTGAGTTCTGGAGGTCTGAATTGAGTTCCGTCTTGACGAGCATGTCACCCAAGTATTTTATGGATTGTGTGCAAAATTTGGGATCATTCCGAGCTTCGTAGGGTCCCGTTTTGCCCCTAAAACAGTAGAAAATCTGGTGCGACTTTTCTGTTCTGTTTTGGCGCAAACAGCCGGATAAAAGCTGATTTTTCGGCCAATCCGTAAGGAATTAGGAAAAACTCAAAACATGAAATTGTAGCCCTTTGAGTTGTGGTTCTAATGGCACCGGTTTCAGGTCATTTGGACATTCCTATCAAAAGTTATGAATTTTTCAAAGAAGCTGTCACAGAGGCAAAAACTGCTATAAAAAGGCCATTTCGGGCCATTTCGGTTCATAACTTATAAAAAAATTATTTGGTGAGCTCTTGAGGCAATTTTTGGGTATTTCTTGAAGACCCCAATCATACTTACACTTAAGGTAAGCCCTTTCAATCCATCTTTATGTTGATTAACACAAGAATCAAAGGGTTTCTTGGAAATGGGTTAGAACCCTAGATTCTTAAGAATTGGGGAAAGACATCGAGCAAGGCTCGCATGTGGAATCTAAGTGTACTTTTGTACTCACGGGAGCGTGGGGAGTCCGGAAAAGTACATTTTGTAAATTTAGGGCTCGGCCCTACCCGGGGGCATTTTGGTAATTTTTACCCTAGGATGCCTATAGGCTTAAATAGCTATAATTGAGCACTCATATGTGCTATATCTTGTCTTAATAGACCTAGTGGAGACTCCTTCGCGGACAAGGCGAGCGGGAAAGGAGATTCTTCCCGGCATTTGAGCCCGAATTTCGAGGTAAGTGAGACTTGACCTCTATTGTGCTTGTGGACTCTTCCATCATGCTAGTATGCTTCATGTACGCATATATATACCTAACAATGGTTAGGATTAATGATGTGAATTACTTGCTATTATTGTTTGTTATAAATAGCGAGATTGTGACTCGACCGAGGTATGTGCCGGTCTAAACGCTACGTCGAGGTAGCTTAAATTTATATCGTAGTAACGCTTGCTACGCCATGCTTAGATAGCAAGAACTTGGGACATGGCCGAGGATGTTGCCGGCATGTCATGATAAATGTCTTGCCGAGGATTTTGCCGGCTTTTGTATGATATTGGTACTTGATTTGTTCACGTGTCGGGTTGGGTAGTGCTGTCTATACGTAACCTTGGGTTGGACGACATGGGAGTAGGGATTGTACCCCCAAACTGTGGTCGGGTTAACCTTCGCCTTACGTTCAGCTAGCATAACCAACCTGGGTTACGGTGACTGTGAAATATTATCGTTATTAATATTTCTGTTATTATTTCTGTTATTGTTATTAATGTCGTGGATATTAATACTGTTAGAGGGACACTTGACAGGGGGTGTGGTGTCGCCTATACTATGAGATGTGTCACACTTGACAGGGGGTGTGGTGTGGACACTTGATCTTTGAGATGTGACACACTTGACAGGGGGTGTGGTGTGGTCACTTGATTTATTGAGATACGACGCACTTGACAGGGGGTGTGGTGCGATCGTAGACAGATTTGAGATGAGCCAACGACTACTGGTCATTGGTCTACTTATTCATGATTGTGATAGTGACTTCGGGTCACGGTATATGGTTGATACTTAGTAGTGGTGTTGCTAGTCCATCGTAGGTCTAGGTTAGTCGGCACGGGAGTAGAGATTGGACCTCCAAACCGCCGCTGAGTTGACCTATGCCTTACGTTGGATGGGCATAATCCTTGAGACTTCTGGTTACTACTTGTGTGTATGGAATGTGTTACATCTATTTGTGATTTCACTACTTTATTGTATGATTACTATAGTATGTTGTTGCTTATGATGCATGTAGCGACTTGTCCCGCAAGGGTACCTTAGCGGGCCTGTCGGTGATCTTACTGGGCTTCGGCTCATAACTTACTCTGCTACGTGCGCAGGTCCTTCATCCAGTCAGCAGCCCGGACGTTAGCGGTTCCCGAGGCTTCTGAGACTTTTGATTGAGGTGAGCCGACCACACAGACCGTGGTGGCATACCGCCGGAGTCACTTAGAGATAGGACTCAGATTTCTTTGATGTATATTCATACTTTATTGAGTCACTCTTAGAATGCTCCAATTCTTTTGTGGATATATTCTTTTGGACTTCACCCTTTTATATTTATATATCCATTTATGATCTTTTCACATTATTGTTCTTTTCCGCATCTTGTTTCATTGGTTCGCCTAGGCAAATGTTGTTTAGGTGCCATCACGAGCCCTTGGAAATTGGGTCGTGACAGAAGAGGACTGTTGAGTCAAGTCTAACTTATTCAAGTGAAGTGCCTCAGAAGACTAGAAGTTTTTGTGGCTTGTACAAAAATACGGAAGTGGTAAGAAAAAATTTATATAATTTGACTCACTTTTATTTGTTGGTTGATAGTGAGACTTTAACTTATGAAGATGCTGCCCAAAATGCCAAATGGAGAGATGCAGTGGATGAAGAAATTAAGGCAATCAAGAAGAATGATACTTTGGAGTTGGCTATACTTCCAAAAGGCAAAAGTACCATTGGTGTCAAATGGGTGTACAAGTTGAAGAAAAAATCTAATGGAGGGGTGGAAAGGTACAAAGCAAGATTTGTTGCCAAGGGATACAAGCAAAAAGCTAGTATTGACTATGATGAGGTATTTGCACCGGTTGCTCGTTTGGAAATAATTCATTTTATTATTTCTTTAGCAACACAAAATCAATGGAAAATCCATCAAATGGATGTGAAGTCGGCTTTCTTGAATGGTATTTTGGAGGAAGAAGTTTACATTGATCAATCTTTGGGCTATAAGGTTGGAGGACATGAAAATAAAGTTTTGAAATTGAAGAAGGCTCTTTATGGCTTGAAGCAAGCGCCATGGGCTTGGACTAGTAGAATTGACAAATATTTCCAAGTAAATGATTTTTCAAAGTGTCCACATGAACATGCACTTTATGTAAATATTTCTAAAAATGGTGATATGCTTGTATGTAGATGATTTGATATTTACAGGAAATAATCCAAAGATGTTTGAAGAATTCAAGGAAGCTATGGCATGAGAGTTTGAGATGACGGACGTTGGTTTAATGTCCTACTATCTTGGAATTATAGTGTAACAAAGGAAGGATGGCATTTTTGTTTCACAAGAGGAATGTGCAAAGGAAATTCTCAAGAAATTTGATATGGAGAATTGCAATTCCATGATCACCCTTGTTGAATGTGGAGTTAAAGTGTTCAAGCATGGAGATGGAGGAAAGATCAATCACACACTTTTCAAGAGTCTTGTTGGAAGCTTAAGGTACTTGACATGTACAAGGTCGGATATTCTTTATGGAGTTGGACTTGTGAGGCGCTTTATGGAAGAACCCGCTACCTCGCATTTGAAGGTAGCCAAAAGAATACTTCAGTATATCAAAAGTACGCTTGATTATGAAATATTTTATTCATCTTCCAAAGTCTTCAAGCTTGTTGGATATTGTGATAGCGATTAGGCTGGTGATATTGATGATAGAAAGAGCACAACCGGGTTTTTTTTTTTTTTTTTTTTTTTGGAAATTCCACATTTACATAAAATTCTAAGAAACAACCAATTGTGACTTTGTCAACTTGTGAAGCGGAGTATGTAGCAGCTTGTTCTTGTATTTGTCATGCAATTCGGCTAAGGAACTTGTTGGAGGAACTTCACCAACCATAAGAAGAAGCAACGAAGATTTTTTTTGACGACAAATCGACTATTGAGTTGGCCAAGAAGCCGGTATTTCACGAAAGGAGCAAGCATATTGATACTAGATATCACTTTAAAAGAGATTGCATATCTAATAAATTTGTGAAGCTTGAGCACGTGATTAAACTGCGCATATTTTCACCAAGCCGTTGAAGATTGAGCTTTTTCAAAAGTTAAGGATGACACTTGGAGTGATGAAACAAGTTTAAGGGGGATGTTGAGATGTGAAACATAATAAACTTGTTTCCATTAGTTCACATTAGTGTACATTTGTTTGCATTAGTTCATGAACTAGAATATTAAATAAGTACATATATTAGAAAGTGAATTTCTTTATGTATTGGTGTCATCCATGTACCTTGAAAGGTGTGAGGTGTGGACTAAGGCTGTCTATTGACCCGGTCCGGTCCGGTCCCGGTTCGGCTGGTCCGGTCCGGTCCGGTCCGGTGTTTTGTTGAAAAAAAAAATCCGTCACCGGCCCGGTTCCGGTCCGGTGCACCGGTGCAATTGCACCAATGCTGGATCGGAACCGGAACCGGCAGCCGGATATTGTGCCGGTCCCGGTCCGGTTTGATCCGGTTCGGTTCGGTTCGTTAATTATTATTTTTTTTGTTTTAAATTAAATTTTTTATTTTTTAAAATACTAAAATCTAAATAAACAACACAAAACACATATATTATTCAACAATACACACAGTACATTATGTTGGAAAATGAAAATGCATAATTAGAAAATAAAAACATGAAAATAGACTAGAAATTAGAAAAATACATAAATTTTCAAGTTCATCGACTCAACACTGACTCAACTCAATCATCACGTGGTTGCAGATATTTGCCACCAGCACGAGCTGCCCATTTGGGGTCATGATGGTTTTTCAAGTGGGTCTTAAACCTCATTGTCCCTCCAGTATTTGTTCCATCTTCCCAATTCCAAACTTTCTGACAAAGAGTACATTGAGCTTTGCCGGTATCATTATTTTTTGTGATAAATTCCCAAACTTCGGATCGTTTAGTTCTTTTTGGAGCACCAGACGGACCTACGTTAGTAGCACCTTGAACTTGATTTGCATTATTTGCATTTGCAGCCATGTTGATAGAAAATTTAATAAAATAGCCTTTTTTTAAGAGAAATGAATAGAAAATATTGAATTGTTATTAATTTGATGAAATATGGGAGTATTTATAGGCAAAATAGGTAGGGGAGGGTTGTAGGGGCGTTTATGGGTGTGGGAGTGGGAAAAATAGCCGTTTATGGCCGTTGCCAACGACTATTTTTCAAAATGGAGCGGATTTGGACATAAATTTGAAGTGGACCGGTCCAGTCCGGTTCCGGTCCGGTCCGGTCCGGCCCGGTTTTGTCGTTTTCTTTATTTATTTTTTTTTGTTTTTTGTTTTTTGGTTATTTGTTTTGTTTAAATTTTAGTTTTATTTAATAACTTTTATATAATACTAGTAATCTAGTATTAAAATATTAACTATTATGTAATGTAGTATTTTAGTATTATAAAAGTATAATTGAGTATTTTTTATAAAACTTAGTAATCTAGTATAATGTAAGTAAATTGTTATTTTTTCAAACTTAATACTAAGTTAGTAGTATAATAGTATTTAGTATTTTAGTATTTTAGTATTTTAGTTTTTAGTATTTAGTATTTAGTTTTTAGTTTTTAGTTTTTAGTATTTAGTATTTTAGTATTTAGTATAGTATTTTAGTATTTAATATTTTAGTATTTTAGTATTTAGTATTTTAGTATTGAATTGCAAAGAGGTAACTTAATAGCAAAGGATACTTGAGAATATAACAAAGGATTTACTTAATAGAAAGGCGTAACGCATTTTATTGAATAATGGATAATGGTTGATTTTTTGCAAAGTACATAGATATTAAATTGCAAAAACTACATATTAATAAAAAAAACTTCTCATTTTCTGAATAATTTCGTCTGGCACCTCTGGAGGAACCGGTGGCAAAGAGTCATCTTGTTCATATTCAGTTTCATTGTCCAAACTTCCATCGCCTGATAAAATTTCTGATGATGCTTCTGCATCGGCTACTTGATCTTCTACAAATCCAAAATTTCTTCGCTCCGATCTAATCCAATCTCTGAATAATACGGCCGTCTCCATTGCTTCTTCCTTCAATGAATGTCTATGATCTCCAATTTGTAATCTTCCTTAGCTAAACGCGCTTTCTGAAGCAACAGATGATGCTTGAATAGTTAGAATATCCCGCGCCATTTTTGCTAAAACTGGAAACTGTGGAACAACATTATCAGCTGCACTCCTATACCTTTCATAAATCCGTTGGCAATCTACAATTACCTGCGCACAAACTGTTTCTACACTTGGTGTTTCTTCATCAGTAATTCTCAAATTCCGATAAATTTCTCTAATGAGCATTTCCGTATTAAAACGTTTAAAACATGGATGTAATACAGATGCAATGTAATAAAGTGGTGGAATCGGAAAAAAATATTTTTTAAATTTTTCAAGCATTGCTTCTACCGCAACTTCATAACCAGGCACTACTCTATAATCGTTAAGTAATTCTGCTATTCCAGCTATAAAATACAACATGGTAGTGATTGTAGGATAATATTGACCGGAAAAT
Organism: Petunia x hybrida; assembly: GCA_037355625.1. Lineage (NCBI taxonomy): Eukaryota > Viridiplantae > Streptophyta > Magnoliopsida > Solanales > Solanaceae > Petunia > Petunia x hybrida. The sequence continues at coordinate 76,855 of JBBBVM010000083.1, forward strand.
TCTTTAGTAGCATAAAAAAATTTTGCTAAAAATTGAAGAAGACGCTCAACATCTTGCCAATCTGTTTCTTCTAGGTGATACACGTCAGCTACTTTGCGATTAAAATAATTAGTAATAGGCACTAAATAGTAAGCCAAATTTGAATAAATAGCCGCTGGACAATTTGAATAAAGGCAAGCCAAATTTTATTCCAAATAGTAAAGTATATTTAGATTATGGGGTAATTATGAACCTAAAAAATAGGAAAACAGTTGTAACAGTAAACAAAGGTAAAAGTGGAAGATTCCAATATCAATTGTAATCTTTTTTTTTACCTTATATATAACAAATATCATGATTATACTTATGTAAACACAATCTCCTTTCCATCTACATTTTTCTTCTTCTATAACAATTAGAATATTTTTGAATGTAGTCATAGGAATGTCTCATCCTTGTTTTTAGCAGTATGAAGGAAATTTTCAGAAGAATACTTATTTCTTCAAAATCATTCTAATATACTTCTAATGTTGTTGTTAACTTTCCAAAAGTGGGTATGGCTTACAAATATAGACGAGTATTATGCATTATAATTTTTAGTACCAATTATATGTGATTATCGTGAAAAGTAAGCAGTATGCACTCAGTATTCATATTATTCAACAAATATTACTGATAGCAATTATTAAAGCGGATCGTTTGAATCTTATGGGTTTTAAATTTTTAGGTAACGATTTCAACAGCTAGTAACTGCGTTCCGAGCTTAAATTATGTTCATTTTTAGTGATTTTTTTAACACAAATACACTGTCTGCACTAACATAAATACATTGTATGCGCTAATTCTACTGGGTTCCACTTCTCTACATCCGTCCCCAATCAGATATAATATACTCATAGTTTCGTATGCAAGAAATATTTCAGCCTATGAATATGTACAACATATTTCATATATATATAATGAAGAAATATTCCAAGCAAGTTATGAATATGCCTATGTTATTCCATAAGGAGGAATAAGATATATCTTGGCCATGTCCTTGATTTATTGAAGACTCTAATACCCTTGGTACTTCTAATACTAAGAGCCTGTTTGGCCAAGCTTCTGGGGAGTCATAAGTGCTTATTTTTCTCCAAAATTATTTATTTCAAAATTTTGGGGTGTTTGGCCAAGCTTCTAAGGAAAAATAAGTGCTTTTAAGTGGCAGCAGAAGCTGTTTTTCTGCTTTGGTAAAAAAAACTGAAAAAAGTAGCTTCTTAAAAAAATAAGTGCTTTTGATTATTTGGGACAATAATACCATTTCAAACTTCCATATTTAATCAAATTATTATTATTATAAATCCATTTTTGTAATTTGGTAATTTTTTCAAATATTGGTCAAACACAAATTAATAGCAAAAGTACTTCTCTAAAGTTTGGCCAAACACAAACTGCTTATCTCGCAAAGCATTTATTTGAAAAGCACTTTTGATAAAAAAATATTTCTCAAAATAAATTGATTTTGACAGCTTGGCTAAACAGGCTCTAAGCCTGCTTAATCCTCAACTCTTTTTGACTTCGTCAGTTGTATGCTCTTACTTGATGGCCAACAAAAGTAGTGTACTCCATTTGACTTCCCACCATCTCAGGCGAGTCGTGTTTATTTATTACTAGTTGAATATCCTTCTTTTGGGGACAAAATTGGAGGAGGAAGAAATGCAAAATTTTTAGAAAAATTTCAAGATATACTTCTGTGTTCTAGTTAACAGCTTATAGTTACTGTGTTCTGGTTCAGTGTCCAACTTTGCATTGATTTATTGACAATGGCCTTTGGAGCAGGTGGCCATACAATGACACTCTTCAGGCCAAGTACAATGCGAGAATAGCAACTATTAATGCTTCTATTGCAATGCCTACGGGTAAGAAATTGAAGGATTCGAGACTCGACGATACTATATTTTAGTCTGGTTCTTGTTGTGCTCATGATTTTGATCTCAGATCCTTCGAGCTTGCTCATAGTTGTTCTATTCTTGCTTGTTACATTAAAATGTCATGTCTAGCTCTTTGTGCATAGTTTTATAGCTAGGCAGTACGCATTCCCTCTAATTATCACGTAGTTGAAAAAGGATTTTTTACATAAAAGTACAAGTTTTATAGCTTAATTACCAAACATAGCAACATTTTAGTAAAATTACCCTATATAAATGACACAAGATAATTACAAACATTGCAAAAACATAGCAATATTTTCCCATAACATACCAAACCCTTACATTCTTCCTTCTATTTCTTCCACTATCACTTTTGCTCCTCCCATTTCCCCTATCTCACTTTTCCTCCCACCATTTCCCCCCTCCCCCTCCCCCCAAATTTTACTTTTACTCCTCTCATTTTCCTCAATTTCACTTTTCCTCATCCATCCTCAATGTATCTCGTTGAGTCTCACTATTCCTGCACCGTATCAACTGTTTCTGCACCGTATCAATTGTTTCTGCAGCACTGTATCTAACTGTTTCTGCACTGTTTCGGTTCATTACAGCATTGTATCTAACAGTTTTAAACTGTATCAACTCCCGTTTCAAATTGTATCAGACTATTTTAAACTGTATCAACTACCGTATCAGACTGTTTCAGACCGTATCATAGTGTTTCAATGTTGTTTCAGACTGTATCAGACTGTTTTAAACTGTATCAAGTCTCGTTTCAGACTGTATCGGACTATTTTAAACTGTATCAAGTCCCGTTTCAGACTGTATCATACTGTTTTAAACTGTATTAACTCCCGTTTTAGACCGTATCAAACTGTTTCAACAGTTATTTCATATTGTTTCAATGTCGTTTCAGACAGTATTATACTGTTTCAACATCTTTTCAGATGTATCAAACTGTTGCAATAATTGTTTCAATGTTTCAACGATGTTTCTAACTGTATCATGTTGTTTCAACACCATCAGTCATGAGCAATAGAAATAAGAGTTCAAATTTATTAATCTGACAGATCTGTACAAATAGAAACAGAAACAGAAATGAAATTTGAACAATTCTGAAGAAACAGAAATTGAACAAAAATAAAACAAATCTAAAGAAACAATAACGGTTGAGAGCAGATTCCCAAACATTTTGCCAATTGAAATATCCTTACAATCCATAAATTCAAATAAAATATTAGAACATTCAAGAATATAGTCAACTGTATCAATTTTCATCACCGAAAAGGCGACGAAGGCGAGAAGAAAAAGCACCAGTAGGCTCAACAGCAGCTTCATAAGTAGACTTTGTTTAATATGATTGATACGATGAACAAGTCCTTGTTGTTCTTCTTTTAAAGCAGCAGTATCTTCAGTCAAATCATTTATATTGGATTTTGCGACCATCTACGTCATCAGGTCATCAGATCTAGATCTCTGTACGTATAACAAACATCTAGATCGGATCGAAGCAGTCGAGATCAGAGCAATGCTCGAATACTAAAACTCTGATGACCGGCGAAATGCTCAATCTTTGATCCTATGTTGGGAAGGAGGTTTATCGGTCTATACTGGAAGATAAAGAATAGCATTTGAGCATAGCAGGGAGACGTGGCTGAACGGAGCAGCTTAATCGACGGATACATAGCGCCGCCACGTTTGGCCTTACAAACAGCGCCTTCGTCATCTCTATTAACTTTCTTTTTCCTGTTTGGTGACGGACGAATTAGCGCATTATTCCATTTATCTCTTATTTTGTGTATCTTTATTTTTGGGTAGATGAGGGGTAGGGGTAGAGTGGGGTTGCTTACCTTGATGAAGATCAGAGAGAGAAATTGATGATTTCTTCTTTGCTGGAAAAATGCGTATGAAGTAGTCTTTTTGACAAAAGGGTGAGGAGTTGGGAAGGATTTTGGGGATAGGGGTTGAAGTTAGGGTTTGTTTGGAAAATTGTGATTTATCTTGTTTATTGTGAAATGTGCTAAAAAAAACATTCCTATACATTGTAATTTAGAAAATCTTGCTATTTTTTTGTAATTTAGGGTGGAAATTTGTATATTTATGTAAAAAACCCATTGAAAAATTCATGCATTAAAGCATAGATTGCATTCTGCTTTTTTAATTATTGAGATATGCTATACAAAAAGCTTCAATGGAACTTGCTCCTCAGTATTGTTCTTTAAAAAAAAACGTGAGTAGAACTTGTGAACCATTTGTTCCACTACCATGTCAGAATGTCCAGAAAACACTGCTGATTTGTAGTCTTTGAATTGTTTTGAAGCAGTAAGATTGAATATTGGTCCAGCTAGCACTGCTAATTTTCCATCTTCGAGATGCTTTTATGCAGTAACATGAACATTGCGAAGCTTCTGAAGAAGATCAACAGACAGCAGCATGAATGTAAACCAAGCAAAAAATTATTAGACAATATTAGAAATAATTGAGGAAATTATAGGAGAGAAAAGAAGAGGAGAGAGATACTCTAATTGGCAGAGAAATTCTTAAACTTCTCACTTATCTTACATACAAAAAGCCTGTTGACAAGGGACCTTTTGCAATATCAGAAGGGCCACCATGTTTCAGTAATCAAATGGCCAACTAGGAAATATAAAATAACTTGCTATACTTGACCACATGATACATCAAAAGAAATATCATACCCCATATTGGCATCCTTCACTCGTTCATCCTCAGGTCTTTAAGATTCCACCACTAAATTTGGCGAAACGAGGCTCTCAATGTACTGTTCGGTTTAATGGAAGAATGTGAATAGGAAATGGGTAAAAAGTGAAAAGATTCCCTTTTATAGGGAAAGGTTCCCTTTTGTAGGGAAATGCACTTTCTCCCACATTGGTAGAGGAAAAGGATTTTGTTGGGTTTAAATAGAGATTTACTTCTCTTAGCTCTTAAAAGGGTTGAGAAGAAGGGAAGCCTCGCGCCGTCGTCGTCGCTCGTCTCGGCTTCGGATTGATTGACTTAATTTTTTGGACCAACAAAACTAAAATATTAATTAATTAATATTTTATCCGGGCAGCTGAAGTGAGTCAGCAACGGGCAGCTGAAGTGGTTCGGTACCCGGGCAGACGAAGCAACATCAGCAGATTAGTTCCTCCACGTTTCCCTCCACGTTTTACATTAAAGTCAGTCATGAAGTGGTAGATTAATTCCTCCACATTAAAGTCAGTCAGTAGTGGCAGATTAATTGCTTCACATTGAAGTCAGTCATTAGTGGACAATTAAACTCTCCCACGTTTTCTCATTAATCACCAGGTGTGTCTCTTCACCTGCCCTTGGATGTCTATATAAACTGATCATTTGTCAGTCCTTGACGACAGCAGACGACAGATAACATAGACTAAAGCTCTGAGATAGAGACTCCACAGAGACTCAAACTCGGACAGATAAGAGAAGTAACCTCGGACAGAGGATACATAATCTCGGGCAGAAGATAGAAACACTCGGGCAGAGAAAAACACTGACAGAAAGCATATCTCACCGCATCCCCTCCCTTTCTGTATATTAAGTGAGTCGTGTGATTTGCTCCGTTCTTTGTGTTCGCCGTGTTCTAACCGGTTGAAGTGCCGCTACGGTAGAACTGTTATCCCGTTCCATCCTGGGAGAAATTAACCCGTGAACCTTGGGCATCGTGAGGGGGTTAGATTTCTTAAGGAGACACAAGAAACTTGTGGGCTCGGGATTGTCCTATTACTAACAGATTATTTTCTGCAGGTTTTTATATCTTCTAATTTATTTGAGTGCAGGAACAACAAGCTTAAGAAATCTAAGATATTTATTTTCTGTGCTGAAATAAATATTGTTTAAGGAGACTGTTCGAGGAGACTAAAACCTGTGTGGTTTTCTGCTCCTATACTGAATATTAATCTGCTCAGGGAGACTAAAACCTTTGTGGTTTTTCTGCTCCTGTACTGCATATTACTCTGTTCGTGGGGATTAAAACCTTTGTGGTTTTTCTACTCCTAATTACTGTGAAATAATCTGTTTGTGGAGACTAAAAGCCTTCGTGGTTTTTCTACTCCAATTGTTTAAACAGTTTATTGATATTGTTTCTGTCCGTGTTATCTTGCAGAGATGACTAACGGAGTGGAACAAACTGTCCCTGCTGTGAATACGAATGCTACCGCAGTTTCTGGAGCTGCTGGGCCTAGCCGTGCTGTTGCAACGGTTATGCCACCTGCAGAGAAACCGGGGAAGTTTTCTGGTGTGGACTTTAAGAGATGGCAGCAAAAGATGTTCTTTTATCTGACCACCTTAAGCCTGCAAAGGTTTATTAAGGAGGATGCTCCCGTCCTGACTGATGAAACACCTGAAAACGAACGCTTCCTCGTGATTGAGGCTTGGACTCATTCTGACTTCCTATGCAAGAATTATATTCTAAGTGGCTTGGAAGATGACTTGTACAACGTTTATAGTAACGTTGAAACGTCTAAGAAACTGTGGGATGTTCTAGAAAAGAAATATAAGACTGAAGACGCTGGACTGAAGAAATTTGTGGCTGCCAAATTTCTGGATTATAAAATGGTGGATAACAAATCTGTTGTGTCCCAAGTCCAAGAACTTCAAGTCCTTATCCATGATCTCCTTGCTGAAGGTTTGATCCTGATTAATACTTGTGTTAAGAGTATTATTTATACTGTTGCTAATAAACCTTTCTTTGAAGGTTTGAAGATTAATGAAGCGTTTCAAGTTGCAGCCATGATTGAAAAGTTACCTCCATCATGGAATGACTTTAAAAATTACTTGAAACACAAGCGCAAGGAGATGACCCTTGAAGATTTGGTTGTACGCTTGAGGATTGAAGAGGACAACAAATCTGCTGCAAAGAAGGCTCGTGGAAGTGCTGCAATAGCGGGAGCAAATATTGTTGAGCACACTCCAAATCAAAATAAGAGAAAGAAGCCTTCTGGAGGGAAGACCAACCCCAGCAAGAAAAAGTTCAAGGGAAATTGCTACACCTGTGGCAAGAGTGGACATAAGTCCGCAGACTGTCGTGCTGCAAAGAAGGACAGGAAAAAGGAAAAAGGTCAAGCAAACATGGTTGAAGAGACAAAATTGGCTCAAGGAGTGCAAGACATTGATCTGTGCGCTATGATTTCTGAATGCAACTTAGTTGGAAATCCTAAAGAATGGTGGATTGATTTAGGAGCCACCCGCCATGTTTGTGCTGTGAAAGAAGCCTTTGCTTCATATGCTCCCGCTGGACCTGATGAGGCGCTCTCTATGGGCAATTCTGCAACGGCCAAAATTGAAGGATATGGGAAGATATTCCTCAAGATGACGTCTGGCAAGGTTGTGACTCTGACCAATATTCTTCACGTTCCTGAAATAAGAAACAACTTGGTGTCAACTGCACTTCTTGTTAAAAACGGGTTTAAGTGTGTGTTTGTTTCTGACAAAGTTGTAATAACTAAGAATGAGCTGTATGTAGGAAAAGGTTACCTGACTGAGGGCCTTTTCAAACTCAATGTAATGGTCGTTGACACTATGAATAAAATTGCAGCTTCTTCTTACTTACTTGAGTCAAATAATTTATGGCATTCTCGTTTGGGACATGTCAATTATAAAACCTTGCGAAAAATGATCAATTTGGAAGTATTGCCTAAATTTGATTGCGCTAAGTCAAAATGTCAAATATGTGTTGAGTCTAAATATACGAAACACCCTTACAAGGGATTCGGAACCGTTAGACTTAATTCATACGGACATTTGTGACATGAAGTCAATACCATCTCGCGGTGGAAAGAAGTATTTCATAACTTTTATTGACGATAGCACTCGTTACTGCTATGTTTATTTACTTAGTAGCAAAGATGAGGCAATTGACGCATTCAAGCAATAAAAAAATGAAGTTGAAACGCAACTTACCAAAAAGATCAAAATGATAAGAAGTGATAGGGGTGGAGAATACGAATCTCCTTTTGAACAAGTGTGTTTGGAATATGGCATTATTCATCAAACAACTGCCCCCTACACGCCTCAATCTAATGGGATTGCGGAAAGGAAAAATCGAACCTTAAAGGAGATGATGAATGCCTTGTTGATAAGTTCGGGTCTACCCCAGAACTTGTGGGGGGAAGCCTTATTCACGGCTTATCAAATACTCAATCGAGTTCCCCATAGCAAAACACTTTCCATTCCATATGAAAAGTGGAAAGGAAGGAAGCCCAACTTGAATTACTTCAAGGCGTGGGGGTGTTTGGCAAAAGTGCAAGTTCCAAAACCCAAAAAGGTTAAGATTGGACCGAAAACAGTTGATTGTGTTTTCATTGGATATGCTAGAAACAGTAAAGCATATCGGTTTCTGGTTCATAAATCAGAAAATCCCGACATTCACGTTAATACGGTGATGGAATCAGATAATGCTGAATTCTTTGAAACTATATATCCGTATAAGAAGGAATGTGAGTTAGTTGGTGAAAGATCCAAACGACCTCGGGAAGGAAAGTCACCAAATGAGGAAGGACCAAGACGAAGCAAGCGTCAAAGAACTTCTACTTCGTTTGGAGATGACTTTGTCACTTTTCTGTTGGAAAATGAGCCTCGGACGTTTAAAGAAGCTATGTCTTCTTCAGACTCTCCATTTTGGAAAGAGGCAGTCAATAGTGAAATAGAATCTATTTTGAGCAACCATACTTGGGAGTTGGTTGATCTTCCTCCTGGAAACAAACCATTAGGTTCTAAGTGGATTTTCAAAAGGAAAATAAAAGCTGATGGCACTATTGACAAGTACAAGGCAAGGCTTGTTGTTAAAGGATATAGACAACAAGAAGGTCTTGACTACTTTGACACATACTCGCCGGTAACCAGAATTACATCCATTCATATGTTAATAGCGTTAGCCGCCGTGTATGGTCTGGAAATCCATCAAATGGACGTTAAGACATCGTTCTTAAACGGGGATTTGGAGGAAGAAATTTACATGGAACAACCTGAAGGGTTCGTGGTTCCAGGTAAAGAAAAGATGGTGTGTAAACTTGTTAAGTCACTTTATGGACTGAAACAAGCACCTAAACAATGGCATGCGAAATTTGATCATACAATGTTGTCAAATGGCTTTAAAATTAACGAGTGTGACAAATGTGTCTACATTAAGAACACTCATAACTTTATAGTCATTGTTTGCTTATATGTGGACGACATGTTGATAATGAGCAATAACATTGCCAATATAAATGCTACGAAACGCATGTTGACTAGCAAATTTGATATGAAAGACTTAGGAGTTGCGGACTTAATTCTGGGTGTTAAGATCCATAGAACTCCTCAAGGTCTGGCGTTGTCTCAAACTCACTACATCAATAGTGTTCTTGAAAAATTTAAATATTTGGATTTTAAAATTTCAAAGACTCCTATTGATGTAAACCTTGCTCTCAAGAAGAACAAAGGTCAAAGCACGTCGCAACGGGATTATGCACGTGTTTTGGGAAGTTTGATGTACGTCATGAATTATACTCAACCAGATATAGCTTGTGCTATAAGTAAACTAAGTCGATACACGAGTAATCCCAATCAGACCCATTGGATGGCAATGAAACGTGTTTTGGGGTATTTAAAATACACTCAAGACTTTGCATTGCATTATAACCAGTATCCTGCAGTCATAGAAGGATATTGTGATGCCAATTGGATCACCGGCACAACTGATTCTAAGTCCACAAGTGGATATATTTTCGCACTTGGTGGAGGAGCGGTGTCTTGGAAATCGTCCAAGCAAACGTGTATTGCCTGCTCTACTATGGAAGCTGAATTCATAGCCTTAGATAAAGCCGGTGAAGAAGCTGAATGGCTTCGGAACTTTTTGGAAGACATTCCGTTTTGGCCTAAGCCGTTGACACCAATTTGTATACATTGTGATAGTCAATCGGCTATAGGAAGAGCGAGGAATGTCATGTATAACGGTAAGAATCGTCACATACGACGAAGGCATAAAACCGTTAGGGACCTACTCTCTAGAGGAATTATCACCATTGATTACGTGAAATCAAGGGATAATGTGGCGGATCCACTTACAAAAGGCCTAACTAGAGAGGCGGTTGAATGTTCATCGAAGGGAATGGGACTATGGCCGAGGACAAGTTATCACGGCGGCAACTCTACCTAGGAGACTGGAGATCCCAAGAACTAGGTTCAAGGAGAATACAAAGTTGTGTATGACGGTCCAACATTGTCAATTAAATGATTGGTCCATTCTCGTGATGAGACAATGTTCAAGTACCAAGGATAAAATGCTAGAGGCATTCTTTAATGATTATCTAAGTTTGATATTGTGGTTATCAAACAGTGTATATCTATAGGATTACATATTTAGAAATCACCTATGTAAGTGTGAAGTGGAAGCCGCTTCAAGGAGAATTCTGTTGGCCAATTCTTTAAGAACTTATGAAACCAGGCGGTGTTCATGGCTGAAACGAACACAACAGTGAGAACCAAAGACGGTTAAGGGTTAGTTGTGTGACTTACATTGTCTAGGTATACACCAAAATTCGACGGTTCAAAGATATCAAATCTACCGATTGATCGAGTATATCCGATGTATGTTCACTACGGAAAGTTCAAAGGGAAACCTACTTATCCAGATGCGACTAATTCTTTCTTGCAAATCACACAAGTCTGTCATGCATATGTCCATTCAGCCATTCCCCATTCATGTGGGGGATTGTTGGGTTTAATAGAAGAATGTGAATGGGAAATGGATAAAAAGTGAAAAGATTCCCTTTTATAGGGAAAGGTTCCCTTTTGTAGGGAAATACACTTTCTCCCACATTGGTAGAGGAAAAGGATTTTGTTGGGTTTAAATAGAGATTTACTTCTCTTAGCTCTTAAAAGGGTTGAGAAGAAGGGAAGCCTCGCGCCGTCGTCGTCGCTCGTCTCGGCTTCGGCTTCGGATTCGGATTCGGATTTGGTCAATTGATATGATTGATTGACTTAATTTTTTGGACCAACAAAACTAAAATATTAATTAATTAATATTTTAATTAATTAATATTTTATCCGGGCAGCTCCGTTTGTGTAACGGGCAGCTGGGCAGCTCCGTTTGTGTAACGGGCAGCTGAAGTGAGTCAGCAACGGGCAGCTGAAGTGGTTCAGTACCCGGGCAGACGAAGCAACATCAGCAGATTAGTTCCTCCACGTTTCCCTCCACGTTTTACATTAACGTCAGTCATGAAGTGGTAGATTAATTCCTCCACATTAAAGTCAGTCAGTAGTGGCAGATTAATTGCTTCACATTGAAGTCAGTCATTAGTGGACAATTAAACTCTCCCACGTTTTCTCATTAATCACCAGGTGTGTCTCTTCACTTGCCCTTGGATGTCTATATAAACTGATCATTTGTCAGTCCTTGACGACAGACAGACGACAGATAACATAGACTAAAGCTCTGAGATAGATACTCCACAGAGACTCAAACTCGGACAGATAAGAGAAGTAACCTCGGACAGAGGATACATAATCTCGGGCAGAAGATAGAAACACTCGGGCAGAGAAAAACACTGACAGAAAGCATATCTCACCGCATCCCCTCCCTTTCTGCATATTAAGTGAGTCGTGTGATTTGCTCCGTTCTTTGTGTTCGCCGTGTTCTAACCGGTTGAAGTGCCGCTACGGTAGAACTGTTATCCCGTTCCATCCTGAGAGAAATTAACCCGTGAACCTTGGGCATCGTGAGGGGGTTAGATTTCTTAAGGAGACACAAGAAACTTGTGGGCTCGGGATTGTCCTATTACTAACAGATTATTTGCTGCAGGTTTTTGTATCTTCTAATTTATTTGAGTGCAGGAACAACATGTACATATAGAATTGACTTAAATAACAAAAGTCAACCTCAGTCTTACGACGTTTGAAACTGTCACGTGTCCAATTATACAGTCACTAAACTAGAACCATCTTGAAGTAAAATTTCATCCTTCGGGAAGATAAAAACTGGCAAAAGACCATAATAGTTTGGGATCGATACCACCATAGTCCATGTTCAAAAGTCCATTATCCCATAACAAAATAATGAGATTTATCCCATAATAAAGGTTTCAACAAAGGAATAAATTCCATTATTTTGTTATTAGACTTTATATATAAAGCTTCAGTCTCATAACAAAATACTGGGGCTTTGAACAAGTTTTGTTCAAAGCCCAGTATTTTGTTATGGGACTGAAGGTTTATATAAAGGAAGATATACAAAAATAAACATATATCGTATTTTATTTACATGGCTCTACCCATTACATTTATACTCATAACTTATTTACACTCTATACCCATTAGCTAATTACCTTCTTATTTTGAGGCAAAAAACATGGAGCTCAAGTTCCTCTCTCTACTCATATCTTGTATTATTTTTTTCTCCTTTTTTTATCATTCTTTTATTATTCTTTTGTCCTTCTCCGTTTTCACTATTCTTTATTTTTTTTCTTTTTTCAATTTTTTATTCTTTTTTCTTTCTATTTTCTTTTTTTTTTTTATCTTTCTCCTGTTTCTAGCACTATTCATGTCTCCCCCTTTTTTTATTTTTTATTTATTTTCTTTCTCCGTAATCTTATTATACTCTTTTTTTTATTTTTTTGTTTCTCTGAAAAGGCATACTTTGTTCATAAACACAAAAATTGAAATATTGTATTTGCTCGATAGTGTCTCACACTTTTATCCAAACATGAAACGGTATACCGAAAGAGTGTATGACATATAATAAAGGTATACTTCTTTAAAAATAATAAAAATTAAAATATTTACGTGCTCTGAAACATCTCACACTTTGATTCGAACATAATAAAGTATACTGAAAGAGTATACAGTATATCAAAAAGGTATATTTTGTTCAAAATAACAATAATTGAAATACTCATTTGCTCGATAGCATCGCACACTTTGATCCAAACATAAAAGGTTACACAAAAAGATAATACAATATACCAAAAAGGTATACTTCTCTAAAAATAATAAAAATAAAAATATCTATGTCTTCTGAAACATTTTGCACTTCGATTCGAACACAAAAGGGCATAACAAAAGAGTATAAAATATACCAAAAGGGTATAGTTTATTCAAAACAATAAAAACTGAAATATTTATTCGCTCGGTAGCATCGCACACTTTGATCCAAACACAAAAGGGTATACAAAAAGAGAATATAATATACCAAAAAAGTATACTTCTTTAAAGATAATAAAAAATAAAATATCTATGTCTTCTGGAATATTTTGCACTCGATTCGAACACAAAAGGGCATACCAGAAGAGTATAAAGTATACCAAAAGGGACTTTGTTCAAAATAACAAAAACTGAAATATTTATTCGCTCGGTAGCATCGCACACTTTGATCAAAACACAAAAGAGTATATCAGAAGAGTATACAATATACCAAAAGGGTATACTTTGTTCAAAACAACAAAAATTGAAATATTTATTCGCTCGATAGCATCGCACACTTGGATCCAAACACAAAAGTGTATGCCAAAGAAGTTTAAAGTATACCAAAAGGGTATACTTTGTTCAAAACAACAAAAACTGAAATATTTATTCACTCAGTAGCATCGCACACTTAGAGTCAACACAGAAAAGGGTATACTAAAAGAGTATACAGTATACCAAAAGGGTGTACTTTGTTCAAAACAATAAAAACTGAAATATTTATTCGTTCGGTAGCATCGCACACTTGGATCCAAACACAAAAGAGTATACCAGAAGAGTATACAGTATACCAAAAGGGTATACTTTGTTCAAAACAACAAATACTGAAATATTTATTCGTTCGGTAGCATCACACACTTAGATCCACACGCAAAAGGGTATACCAGAAGAGTATATAGTATATCAAAACAACAGAAACTGAAATATTTATTCGCTCCGTAGCATCGCACACTTGGATCCAAATACAAAAGAGTATACCAGAAGAGTATACAGTATACCAAAACGGTATACTTTGTTCAAAAAAATAGAAATTGAAAGGGTATACCAGAAGAGTATACAATATACTAAAAGAGTATACTTTGTTCAAAACAACAAAAATTAAAATATTTATTCGCTCGGTAGCATCGCACACTTTGATCCAAACACAAAAGGGTATACCAGAAAAGTATACAATACACCAATAGAGTATACTTTTTTCAAAACAACAAATACTGAAATATTTATTCTCTCGGTAGCATCGCACACTTGGATCCAAACACAAAAGAGTATACCAGAAGAGTATACCAGAAGAGTATACAGTGTACCAAAATGGTATTCTTTGTTCAAAACAACAAAAACTTTATTCACTAGGTAGAATCCCACACTTGGATCCAAACACAAAAGGGTATACCAGAAGAATATACAATATACCAAAAGAGTATACTTTGTTCAAAACAATAAATACTGAAGTATTTATTTGCTCCGTAGCATCGGACACTTGGAGCCAAACACAAAAGAGTATACCAAAAGAGTATACAGTATACCAAAAAGGTGTACTTTGTTCAAAACAACAAAAACTAAAATATTTATTCGCTCGGTAGCATCACACACTTTGATCCGAACACAAAAATATTTACCGGAAGAGTATACAGTATATCAAAATGGTATACTTTGTTCAAAACAAAAAAAACTGAAATATTTATTTGCTCGGTAGCATCGGGCACTTTGATCCAAACATAAAAGGGTATACCGAAAGAGTATACAGTAAACCAAAAGGGTATACTTTGTTCAAAACAACAAAAACTGAAATATTTATTCGCTCGGTAGCATCGCACACTTTGATTCAAACACAAAAAGGTATGCAGGAAGAGTATAAAGTATACCAGAAGAGTATACAGTATACCGGAAGAGTATATATTATACCAAAAGGGTATACTTTGTTCAAAACAATAAAAATTAAAATATTTAATCGCTCGATATCATCGTACAATTTGATCCAAATACAAAAAGATATACTGGAAGAGTATACAGTATACCAAAAGGGTATGGGGTATACCAAAAAGGTCAGTTTGTTTAAAATAACAAAAATAAAAACTTTTATTTGTTCGATTGCATCTCACTTTTCGATCCAAACACAAAAAAGGTATTCCTAAATAATATATAGTACACAAAAAAATAAAACAACAAAAATTACAACGTCCATTTATTCGATATATCGCATACTTTGAGTCAAACACAAAAAACATATACCAAAAGAGTATATGGTAACAAAAAATGTATACCAAAAAAGTATACGGTATACCAAAGAGGTATACTTTGTATATAACAATAAAAGTTGAAACATTCATTTATTCGATAGCATTACATACTTTGATCCAAAAATAAAAGGGTAATACCGAAAAATATATAGTATACCAAAAAGGTATACTTTGTTTAAAACATTAAAAACTAATACATCCATTCATTCAATAATATCTCACACTTTGATATAAATATAAAAAAATTATCAAAGAAGTATATGGTATACCAAATTTAAAGTATATTGCTGATAATGAGTAGTGTTTCTCCTGCTAGTAATGATCTCCAACAACAAAACTCTGAAACTCAAAACTACTAAGAAATGCTCTTCCATTACATATTCAGGCAACATAATCCAATAAACCATACAAATCTAGAAAACCAGAAAGTTAAACTTCCAGTAAATTTACTTTTAAATATCCACAATTATCTTTCTCCTATCTCTACACTTTGCACCAATAGAATACACAAAAAGTTTCAATAAAAACTTATTTCTTTTCAACTTAATGAATCAGTAGAACTGCATTCTAGATCTGTTTCCATATCCAAATGAAAAAAATGTTTCTTTTTAACAACTATGCTACTGCTATCTTCAGAAGGACTAACATCAGCGATTAGCCTCTGCTGCTGTATAATTTCTTGACTACCAAAGCTTCTTTCACCGAGTTTATTAGCATCAATATGTTCACTTCCATCTATCTCATTGCTCTTGAAGAATTGTGAAATAATTTTAAATTCCTGATTTACATCTAAGTTTTTATGAACATCATCATCCTTCACAAAACCTTTTTCTTCATTTGCAATAACTGGACACTCTTTTGGAGGTTCCTGGATTACATACAAACATGATTGAGTGTGAACACTTATAAGCGATATAATACGTTAAAAGTCCAAGAGAGAAAAGAGACTATGCTAGATCAAGATAGATGTAGCAGGAACCAAAAGCAAGAACTCCCACCAGATAAATGTTTTCTTAGCAGAAATTTGGGAGTAGTACATCAGTAAAACTTGTGATTTCCACTTTTGTTGCTTTCATTCTTTCGAACGCGATATGGTTAAGGTAATTTCTGAAACCCATTTGCATAGAATGGGCCAGACGGGGGTAATTGATTTACGAAACATGTTTGTTGCTTATAGATGCATTTGATCGTTTTAAAAGTTTAGGATGACTTCATGGATAGAGGAGCATGTGGGTGCAATCAATGTAAAAACAAGAATATGTGAATAGGACTAATTAGTATTTCTGCCTTGGCAATGTGGAATTCACAGGCCTATCCAAATCCAAGAATGAACCCTCTTCCTCACAAGAATACCCCCAGGTCACCTTCCTCCAAAATCTTACCCTCTTCATCTGCAGACCTGGACATCCTATAACTAAACAGACCAGATTAACAAGCCCAATGATTTCTATTATCCCCTCTCCAGAGCTCGTTAAACCAATCCTTCTTTTTCCTATTTAAATCAGATTTCACCAATCAAACTCAACACCACCATCGAACCACAAAGCAGTTGATTCAGGGTAATTCTCAATCAACTTTGAACATATTGTTCTGTCCCTTTCATTTTAAGAGCAAAATCATCTATACATCAAACTCATTTAAAAGCTTCTTGGAAAATACAAGCTGCTATATTCATGTTCTATGAAGAAGTAAAATACACAGCCTCACCACGTATTTGGATGCACTCTCTGCAGTCCCTTTGAGTGTTTCAGGAGTAGTAAAGCTGACAGCTTCCAAGAGTCCATCAGCACTGGCTTTGCTCACAGATTTTTCCTAGAAACAAATACAAGTGAATCAACTGGTGTGAAATGCCAGCTCCTTAATCATCATAGCATGGAAGTAATTTACAGATATCCATGGGAAACAACATTTGTGCAGGTTGCAATTTGGTTGGGTGCATTTGATGTTGCATTTCTTAAAAGTATCAAGCACCCCACCAGAGGATGGTAATGAGGGAGACGAAACCAGGCGGACAAGGCAAAAATTTTCAATTCCAGAGAGTCAAAATACTGGAATATAAAAGGCATTAGGTATCTATGATTAAGAAGAAGTGATTTACTCTCAAAATAGGCCGTGTCTAACCTGATGAAGTATTTCAAATCAACTTGATGCATAGATCAATCATCTATCGAATATATTACTGTAAATTGTCAAAATTATTAAAGTGACTATTGAGAGGTTTCCTGCAGCTTGGGAAGGCACTTTATATTGTTAACCACATCAAGTGATCACCCTGAACTGCTATAGTAAAATAAAGACCTAAATAGTTTGCAAAGTAGCATATAAAGGGTAAGCTCAACTTCAAACGCAAAGTCAAACAACAAATGTATAGGTATCAATATAATGCAAAGGAATTCATAGTTACCTTACCACATACTGGACAGTTATCACTTCTCTCCATCCACTTATCTATGCAACCCAAGTGGAAATGGTGAGAGCATTTTGTCATTATTTTTGGGTTTTCTTCTGTATATTCTGAAAAAAAGTATCATCAAGATCATGAAATTAGAAGTCAAGATATTCCTGAATTTTGGTAAACAGTGAACTGAACTATAAAATGGAAACCAAATTGTTTAAGAAGACAGACAAATTATAGGAGCGACTAGTCTACTATAATTTCTATTGGATGCTAGAAAGAATATTGTCTACCCTATGATACAAGAGGGGATAGGAGGAGAATATGAAAATATTTTCACAATTATTACTGCTATAATACTAAAATGCACCTAGAAGTTTGACGGTCTGTATAACAAGTGTTTGTGATGACTTAATTATCTTGCACTATTTTCTTCTGCTTTGTTTGCTTTTGAAGGTCGAGAGATTTATGTCACATCATTAAGATGATATATGTTACAATCTCAGATACGTTTGCATAATTTCTAAGTCATACATTATATACTTTTTTCTTTCAGTTTCTTAGTGTATTATTCTATTCTTTTATCCATCTTTCTACTTTTTCTTGGTCCTCGAACACAATATGTACTACAAATTGTGGCCTTGTTGCTTTTGTATCCCTTGGAATCAACAGTTTTCCTCTCATCCCATGGAAATGTGGAAGTCTTACTTGTTCAAGCTTTGAAGCTGCAACATGAATTTCTGGTATGCAAAACATTAAGGTTTTATTGCAATCAAGGAGCTGAGAGTAGATGAAATCTCTTGGTTTTTTCCTCTTGTTTTAGTTTATTTGGTTCCAAGAAGAGGAAATCATACCAGAAAACAGAACCTCAAGTTTCTAACATTTATGCTAGAATTTGTAGTTTGATAAATGTGCGCAACAGGGGTAACATTCATCAAATCATAGTGATGCATTTTAAGTCATCACACTAATTTAGAGAGGACACATATGCAATTATCAACAAACTGTGAGGAGTTGATGCCATTGACAAGTAATATTTATAACCAGAGTCGAATACACACTAATTTCTAGTGGAAACATGCAACACTGAAGCACTATTTCAAGACCCTTTTGCAAAGCTGCCAGTTCCACTAAAGTGTTGGAGGTTATTGACAGTTTTTGTGCAAATCTGAAGTTACCACCCAACAAAATTCTAGAGAAACAGCATAGATGGTAACTCGAAATAACTTACTTGACATGTGTGAATTCATAGAACTAGTATAATATCCGCACAATGCACGGTCAACCAGAAACTAATTATTTCAAATTTTGATATATCAAACTATGTCCAATTAGAAAACCTACTTAATATTATATGAAACAAATCACAGGGTCGTTAAATGACCTTTTGACTGAGCTTATCTATCGAAACACTATTATGATACAATTAACTAGACAGGTTGATTAAATGATTTCACCCATTCTTGTCACCGCATATGTACTTTTTCCTGTTTAGAATGAGCTGAAAAATGACGTACAACCAGGGACTGTTGTATTGTTTTGCTCCTAACCTTCCTTCAGATAAGGTAAATAACACCTGCAACTCATGAATACTGTGCAATATCTATTTTTATGCATCTGGACCCTTTCTATTAAAATACTTAATAATAAGAAACATCAACTAGAGACATTATAATTAGACCAGAGTAATAAATATATGACAGATTCAATAGATGGTCAAGAACCTGCTGGCAAAAAGATGAAAATTGGATACATGCTAGTAAACATTCAGGTTTATAGTAGCTGATTGTAAACATAGTAAAAGATTCAGGTTCATAGCAGCTGATTGTGAACGTAGTAAGAATAAGGAAAAATCAGTCTAATACTACACCCAACAGATACTAAGGATAAAGTGAAAGAGATCACTAATGTATCACAATAAACATCAACAAAAAAGAGAGATAAATGTCATCTTCATTGTTTGCTTTTGTTTATCTTTAAGTTTGAACTTTTACGCTCTGACAGTGTAAAAAAAAATTGCAATCAAATTCCTACTAGCTAAAGGATAATTATATACAATATATCTTGTCGATGATAAGTGACATTAAATTAGTACTGTGGAAAATCAGGCAAGTAAGATGGTGCAACAAATTAAATTGTAGTAATAGGGAGTATAATTTTCTTTAAGTCAATCTACATAAGTTATATCCTGTATATTTTTGTAACTCGATTCAACACAAGTATTGTGGTGACAAACTGTGGCAGTTGAACACTGGAAAATTTAAGCTCTTACTTTGTCATTCTTAAGACTTTCTATTTTCTTGGACATAATACTGCAGATATAAAGCTGACAACTATACATAATACAATTCATACAATTCAGTCATTCATCTGTTCTTTCCACAATCAAATGAATTTGGCTCTAGGATAGAGAATTATGTAGGTGATGGAAAACTAGAAACTACTTAGAATAGACAAAAAAGAGCACCCAATTAGTTGATCCCAAGAAGCTATTATTGCTTTTCTACCTTTCCCTATTTGTAATGTTCATAATCTTCCGAACGATATGTTCCTTCAGAAGCTTTTAACGGTTCCAAATTCCTTTTGATTTCATTTCTACCAAACGCAACCCTCATTTCTCAGTTCAAAAAATAGTGAACTTAAAAGTATAATTGGATAAGAGTATTATATGAGGAAAATCAAAAAGCAAAGTTCTTATTAATATTTGACATATTATCAATTCATTTCATTTAATTAAGCTATTCAGTTGCAGCAATTTGGTAATGCAACACTACTATCAATTGAGCTCATCCGCTATCAACATACTAAGAACTCATAGGGTAGCTGTACATGCCTTGCCGCACATGATCTTCAGCAACATGGACGACAACAGGAACACCATCATAGCAGTGGTGGAATCAGAAAGATGGAAATAAAAATGGGAAAAAGAACGAGGCACTGTGTTCGGAAACGGAAAAATAAAGGGTATTTGGGAGGAATTACCTTGAGAAATGCATCGAGGAGAGCGACGCGAGGCCTTTGTTGTAAACTTTATCCGAAAACTTAAGGATCGCCGGAGTTAGGGTTTGGATGCCCTTTTAAACCTCGATCTACACTATACCAGTAATTCTTTGGGAAAAATAATGCCATATCGGAGAAGAGGATGACAAGACAATTCTGGGAAGGCATATTTAGGTGGAGAAGGTGGCGGTCGACGGTGGTCAGCGGCAGAGGGACGACGGTTTAACGGTGGAAGGCGATGGTAGCTAAAGTTTCAGGCGGCTGTGAAGAGGTTTAAGGGGTGTGAGTAAAAAATGAGAAAATAGGATTTATTGATTATTCAGTAATTGGGGGGAAATGCGCATGAAGTGTAAATAACATTGGCCGAATGGGCATAGAGTGTTAATAAAGTTGACTGTATGGGTATGAAGTGAAATCAAGTTTTAAATGGACAAAAATATGTAATATTTTATAAATGATGGGCATGTAGCGTAAAAATCCCTTATACAAAGTCTCATAACAAAATAATGCCCAGTATAAAATACTGGGGCTTTGAACCCCAGTATTTATACTGGGACTTATCTGGAGGTGGCTATTTCTTAGCAAATTTATTTTTGACGGCTACAAATCAATTAGCGCGCGCCAAACAGACCCCTACGCAAAACTTTTACAACATTGTCCCCTACATAATTCTAACGCCCTGTATCCTCTAAATTTGCAAAAATTTGAGGATAATATTGATCATAAAAAACAAAGAATCTAATTTACTGTTTTAAGGTTGGTCTAAATAAAATCTATCTATATATATTATATTAAAAAGAAGGTAGTAAGCCTATGGAAAGTAGACAAGTGTCAAAGTAGTAGGAAGCCACTTGAAAATTTTAGGACAATAATTAGTTATTAGTTAATGTTGGTTAATTTTGTAAAATATTTTAAAAAAATTAAGTACTCTGGAAGTTACTCTCCTTATTCCCGGTGACTCCGTAACTTCAAAATAATTAGCCACACGTTCACACACACCCTAATTTCTCTTTTTAGTTATTTTAATTTTAATTACTTTTTGATAAAACGATAAAGTTTTGAATTTAAACAGCAAAACTGTCACCAAAAAGAGAGAAAAAAATTGTATAGGAAAAGCCGGCGGAGGAAATATAGGTGTAACCTATTTCAGTAACTACAAAAGTATTTTCTTTTGCTTAGGAAAAACAGAATATATGGATGACTATTAACATACTAGTTCCTTGGCGCGCACGTTGCGCGTGTGCTCGTGTAAATGCGTACAAATATATATAAATAAGTAAGTTAATTAAATGTAAATAAGAATAAATTTCTTCATCATGTTAGAAGAAATTAAGAGTCTATCTGTTAACGAAGTTGATTAATCTTTAATCTATCAAAAAATAGAGTTAACTAATAGTAGTTAGTTGAAAGAGTTCATTCTTAAAATTCACGTGAAGCCTCTAAAAGATCATCCATAGAATCATAATTTTCTAGATTAGTTAGATATATTCATCTTAGAATAAATTATTGCTCAACACAAAAAGAAAAGTAAAGCTATGGATTCAAAGAAATGGAGTCATCTAAAGATGACTGTGGCTCATGTAAAAACGTGTGAAGTGCATAGCTAAGCAAAAGAAAAAGGCATCCTAAGCAGCTAAAATAAACATTGCATAGAAGACTCTAAATAAACATTTGCCATGAATAGATATGTTGTCACATTCTTCATCAAAAGGTATATAAGTCCTCCAATGTCCTATGACCACCATGTATAATCTGAAACTATTAAATGGAAACAAGAAGTTGCATATGGTTATGGTCTAAAGAAACAACGAGCAACAAAAAAGTGATAGTAGAAATACATCAAATTCAACAAATTTATGAGTGGATAGAAAACAATATTGTGCTTTACTAAGTTGTACTATTAAATAAAAAGAAACCATCTTGGCACATAAATCTAGAGCAGCGCTATAGCACGGGCCTCTCTCATCCATCGCTAATTATGTCCCAATTATCTTAGTTTGTGGGAGAATCTGGTATTGACAATAATTGCTCAAAAAGATATAAGACAGAAAATATTAGTTTGAATTGATTTTTTTCCCTATGGGCAAGTATACAAAAAAAACAAGAAGAATATGAAGGGGAATTTGGTGTAGAGAAGAATTTGCTATACATGAAAGATGATATTTACCTTATTTAGTAACCTCTTGTCTAAATTCAATCTTTTCACCTTTTAAGATATCAAAAGGAAAAAAAGAAGAAGCAATTGAGAAAACAACAATAGTACATGGATCTTCTCCAATTTAACATATCTAACTTTCTAGAAATATGCAAAACTTCGTGACTCAAATAATTCAGATATGCTTCTTCACCTCAAGATGTTACAGGTACATGCATAATAAGAAATATGAATTTTTTTAATAATAGGCTAGAAATTTTAAACATCATAATTTACAGCATTGTTCATGAGGTCAAATTTCAAATTGAAACTTTTATGGAGAGCTATTAAGAGTCTCAAAAGGACGATACTACATGTTACCTAGATCTTATTCAATTCAATACTTTTAGACAGAGCAACCAATCATTAATTGCAGAACTTGATGTATATAAACTAAAAGAAGACAATAAAAAAGTGTGGTCTATCAATCAGAAAAAAGCTCTTATATGAACTGAAAATTTGGAACGAAGAAGTTAGATGGTCAAGTAAGCAGCCAATTATTAATCATTAGTTTTAAATAATAGTAACTTATATGCAGTAAATAATACATTTCATGTATTTGGTCGGGAATACAAAATGGTACCGGAATTTCTAAGGACATGTACATTATGATTTCTATTTGTACATTAATTAAAATAATTATTATAATCATTAATTAAAAGTAAAGTTAATAATTCATTCAATGCGCAGACGTCTTATCACTTTGGAGTTAAAAACAGAGATGCCTATTATTTGTACGAATTATGTTCACATTTTGTACAATTATGTTAATTGGATATTCTTAAATTAGCAAAAAAAAAATCAATTTTTAGAGGATATTTTGGTCTTTCACTTTTAACTAAGGGAATTCATATATATATATATATATATATATATATATATATATATATATATATATATATATATATAATGATTTAGATAACTGCCTCTTCGAGTGGAAGTTAATTTTCCTAACAAATCTACGTTGAGGAGGTTTTCTTCAGTATGGAGAAGTTATCTTATATCTTCTAGATTTTCAAAGAAACTTTAGATGTATTTCTTTTTAACTGCTCTACTCTTATATTCTTCCTCATTCTTTAGGCTCTTTTTCCCATGCATCTTCCCTCTCTTCAAAAACGTTAGTTTTCTTGCTATCTCGATCTTGATCTCTATGAATTTGTTATGGATTTTTCTTTCTTTCTGTTTTTTGTGTTAATGGATGATTTGCTATTATGTGCATACCTTTTTCTTTGTTTTGCATTCATAAACGATGATCAATTTAAGTAGATATGGAATACTAACGGCTGATGATGTTTACATTTTTGTCTGATGATGTTTATATCTTTAAGGAAAAAATAATGAATTTATTGGAAAATTAAAATTGATTCATTGTAACAAATAAATTGCTATACGTTTCTATAATATAGGTACAATTTGTTTTGACAGGTGCATTTGGTTGATTACTCAAGAAAGCACTTGGAGTTAGAGTGGATTCAACTCAAATCCATGTGTAGTGTGAGTTTTATTTGTTTCAACATTTGATTGCTCTCCTGGTGAAAGTATTATTTTATATTAGATAGTCGTACTACTATTTCTTTAACTGTAGTTTCTATTATGCTAGATAAATGTGAATGTATACGGAAGGGAATGGAGTTTCTGGAGAGGATGTATATATAGAAAGAGATACCATATCGGATTTTTAATTCCTGCAGTAGCAAAGCCATCAACAATGGCTACTCTGTAAGTCAAGCATCCTCTTTTCTTATTTAGTCCTAAATGTATGCATGGTATTGATGGAACTACAAGTTTATCCTATTTCTGTTTTCTTTTCCTTTCTTTTACCTGATAGATAGTGAACTGTGTCTTTTCTTAAGGTTCTATGTCAATTATTAGCATTCATTTGCTTAGCCTGTGTAAATTACTAGAAATATCTGGGTTTCTTAACTGCAAATTCATTAAGAAGTTATAATTTTGAAGTCATTAATTTTAGTTAGTCTTATTTTCTTATTGATTTTGATAATGCCTATTGTTATCTAAAAATAGAAATTAAGATGTTAAGACGTTATTTGAAGTTGATGCTGCAAAAATAGTGTTTAGAACTTTATTTTGATGAATATATGCTTTTGAAATTAAATTAAATTAAATTAAATTAAATTATGGAGGTAGTAGTTAAGAACACGTAAAAAAGTATCTCTGGAGGTATATTGAAAATTACCTTGGCCCAACGATTTCTTTTTTTTTTTTTTTTTTTTCTTTTTTTACTTATGGAGTTTGTTTTGTGTTTTTGCACTAAGTGGAGATTACTCGAAATTAAATATTAGAGTTCTCTCATCAATTTATCAAATTACCGTCAATGAAAGCAATAAGGAACAACTATGGAAGAAAAGTAGGTGCAATAGTTAAAAAGAGGCAGATTGAACAATTTGTATTTGAGTAAAAAGATAATTAGATTCATTGTTTCAAAATATAATTTGACTGCATAATAAAGGTTTGGAATTTTAATTGTATGAAGAAATTCATGAGAATCTAAAAACAAGATGTGACCCACTTTGCTACCCTTACTATTAGCTTACTACACACTATCTACTTATAAGTAAATAAAAGTTATCTAAAAATAGGTCTTCTTATTCTATTTATACTGAACCACGATATCATTTTTAATATTATTTAGATTGGAACCGTGGAGTGTTTTGGTAGTATTCCTCATATATATAAGCCTAGACTAAATAGAAGTTGTTACGTATTCGACATTATAAATTTATAATAATAAAAAAGAGATATCAAAAGCCTTATTTTTTATAGTGGTATATTCTGGCCAATCATGCAGTTGCTGTGGAAGAAGGTGCACTACTTAATATCATCCAAACCTGCTATAATTTAACTTAAATTCATAAATCATTAAAGTTCTATTAGAGGTAACCTTTTTATTATGTGACAGTCACTTGATCTGTATGAGTGTGTCTATATTGTGAGCCGTTTACACCCTCCTCCTATTTATTCAATTTGCAGGATGCAGCCAGCTTTAGCAAGAACTTTTAGATCATGGGGTGTTGATTCTTTTAAACAATTCTCTTGAACCCTTTCGAGATGGAAAGCTTGGCCAATATAAATAGTTGTAGAGCACTCTTAAAGATGCTTACTGATGTATGAACATGTTTCTGGGTTCATTTTACCTATTTCTGCTTGCTTTAGTGGAAATATACTAAAATTTGCTGTTAATTCTGTAGTATCAAATTGATCTAGCTAGATCTATTCTTTTACTTTTGTTGGACCAGATGGAAGTAGCAGTTTAAGTGATTCAAGTTCACGGTCATACTTTCTCAACATAGTTGTATTGTTGTCATGTTGAACATTTAGCTTTTATTTTATTATCATTTTAATTCATTTCTTAAGTGCTCTTTATATTCAACCATTGTCAAAGAAAGACAAATTAATCCATAGTACTTATGTTTATTATTGATGAAGGCCTTTTATATCATGCCTCAAATTTATTCATGAAGCAACAATATCTTAAAAAGGAGATCATATTACATGAGAAATATTGTGAAATTGATTTCATGACTATGGCTTTTGGCTTATTATGCCATGTTGAGGGTAAGACATCAAACTCAAGTCTTGGTGTACCATGATAATAAGATGCTAGGGTTCAAGTAACACACAGATAATAAGATATTGTGTTTAGGATCCAGTGCACCATATTGATAACAGAGGCAAATAGAGTTATAAATTAAATCATGAAGTACATCTACGAATATGCTCCATTCATAGAGGTGAATGTGGAAGCAGGACAAGCTCCTTTCCATAATGTGAAAGTGGGAGCAACACGTGCTCCATTCATGAATGTGAATGTGATAGCAATATTATTATGTCGGAAAGAAGACAAATAATTTTATGTCCGAAATACGATAAAATAATGACCCTGGTAGAGATCATGGTCGTGGACGTGGCAAAGAACAAAATAATAATCATCATCACGGTGAAATAAATAAGAGAACAATAAGGCTTCTCAAAAATAACCGTTCAAACTTGTAACTTTTGGGTTGATTTATAATCTCTTATGTACCTGGTGTCCTATAGATAGAGCACATTTTGCTCTATGAATTATACGCTTGAATACTTGGAAGTGAATAAGAAAAGATCTCCGTCTCATCTCTTAATATTCTTGAAGTATTTCATTTATTTTATGACAAAGTTAAAATTTTAAATATTAATCTTTCCATTTAGCTTGGAGACCAAATCTTAGAAATAATATTTTGTCTCATAATATTCTCTTCCCATATTTATTGAAACTTCTACCATATTCTTCTTCATGATCAAACCTCTACAAAAATTGATCAACCACAAATAAATATTTATTGACTAAAATAATTTGGTTTGTTATAAAAATTAATAGGTAAAACCTAACACTAAGAGTTGTTACTTGTGTCCTTATTAATACCGATAATATGGAGCAAAGACTTTAATTATTACAATAGGATAAATAAGAAAAATAGGAAAAAAGCAAAAAGATTGAGAAAAAGAAAAATAGGAATCATGACATATGAGAGGTGTCACATTACTCCACTATAGCATAGAATATGTTATATATAGATGGATAGATATAAATTATTGATTTGCTGTGTGGACACTTTTAGAATTTTTCATATCCTCACATGAAGTAAAAGAGGAAATGAGTTTTTACCTCATTTACACTGTACACAGGGGCGGTCCAACAAAATTTATGGCTTAAAGTTAATTCATATTAAGAGACCTCAGTTTGTTTCATGAAATTCATATATATATATATATATGCACGCGCGCGCGCACACACACACACATACTACGCAATAAAGTATTCAGAAAATCTAAGTCAAAATTGTAAAGCAAAATCGCCAAAAACAAAAAAAAAAAAATATAAATGGATTTACATAATACTCAATTCTTTTATATGGTATAGTTTAACCGGGTTGAAGACTTCCAAAAATTTTGTCCAAAATACATCATAATACTTGTGTTGCTCTAAAACTTTTTAAATTTGTGGTCTTAAACATATCATAACATTTGTGGTAACAAAAGTTTCTCATAAAGTATAAATAGGAAACTTTATTAAGTTTTTTTTTTTTTCAAAAAAGGAAAAATGATGACAAAAATTGTGCTTCCTTAAATTTTAGAGAAAACTCATGAAAATAATTAATATGATAAAAAGGTTACAATAATATATAGTAATTAAAGAAAAAACATTAACTTCAAGAAATTAAAGAAAAAAACATTAACAATTAATGAATGAATATATATTGATGGCAACCTGATATAACTCAATATGCAACAGAGGTTTATTATCCAACAAAGACACTATTTTTATTTTGGAAAAATAAAATTATTTATTAAAGTTATTGGATGTGTACAATAAGCAATGTCGGAGCCTGATGGCAAATGGGTCAATTGAACCCCCTCCCCTGCAAATTCAGGATTTTCCATGTGTACCTTTTACAAAACTAGCTCTTGGCACGTGCGATGCGCGTAGCCTTTAATTGAGTATTTAATTTTTCATAAGTTTTATTAAAATTATAAACATAGCTCCATAATTGATTATAAAGACAAAGTATATCAAGGACTTAAAACTAAATAAATACGATATTAGCCAAAGTTATGCATTCACTTTTGAGATCAATTATATAGATGATTGGAAAAAAAAAAGAAGCATATGTAAATTAACTAAATTTGATAACTTGCGAAAACCAAAAAGGCATGATACCATACAAATCATGAAATGAAGTCAATACGACCTCAAGCTGAAAGTACACTGACATATATCATTACAAAAATACATATCTATAAAGAACACAGTTAATTTATACTATCAAATAAGGAACAATCAGTAATGCAAAATACCTAATTTCATTAGTCAATATTGAAAATCCTTTGATTGCTCAATTATCTTCGTGCATCTACAAGGAATGATGGGAATGCCAATAGGGAAGTTATAATAGAACAAAATAAAATCTGACAATTAAAAATATAACATAACTCATATAGACATGAGAGAATCTAGCTAGTACATACATCTTTAATTTCAACTTTGTCTCGGATGTCTGGAGCAATCAATATACAACAATAGAAATACACTACTTGAATATTTGAATTTTGCTGCCAATAGGGGGAAACTCAAACAACACGCAGTGTATACTTTATCGGATGCAAGTGATTTTACAGCATCTGTATTTATAAGGGAAGAGTACATCTAATAATCATATAGTGATAAAGTAGCGTATGAATCAAGAATCACTTTGAAAAATGTAAAAATTCTTAGTACGTGCACCATAATAAATTTTTGGTAGTTCAAAGGTTTGTTAAATTGTCAGAAAGTTTGTCTTACATTATTGTTCATTAGTGTTAAATGGACTTGTTTAAATTACAGAATCTGATTCAATTGGAAAGTTTATCTTTTCTTACTTTTACTCTTTTTTTTTTGGCTTATAGGGACATTTTCGTCTTTCATTTTTTGCTATAGAGATTGGCTCTTTTATAATAACTAGTTCTGCACACGCGCAAAGCGCGTGAACCCATATCAATGAGTAGACAACAATATAAATACTTAAATCAAGATAGAAAAAAAAAAAAAAAACTACGTATGGAGTACCTATATCCAGGTAGGTTCCATTTGCATATTTCTATCAAAATAATTTGAAACAATTATATTTTTATGCGCAGAATTTTATAAAAGTTTTGAAATGTTTGAACGATATCAGGAGGTTAATGTGACAACTGTGAAGATTTCATATGTGTGCACGATGAAACGTACTCTGTAAATTCCCTAATTACTTCCACAGGAAAGTTGGCAACTCGACACCTGGAGACATCCAAGTTATAGATGGATAAATAAAATTGCTCGAATATGTACATATCGCCTATAGATAGAAGTTATAAACTGGAATTATACCCAAAAACTATATCATATGAACACATTCTGAAAATACATTGTCTTAAATATATAAAACAATCACCTTACATAAAATGCATATAGATCGTATGTGCCAATACATCTAAATCTTGACAACTCACTTTGTGACGCTGATGAAGATCTCCTAAAAGCTCTTTGAGCTGGACTATTATATGAGACTTGAATTCCGTTTCGTTATCAAGTACGTGACTCTTAATCCTGACAAATCTTTGTCTTCTCCTTTAGATCTATAATAACTTTTTGTACTGTATGGAAAGTTTAAACTTGGTGGAAGTCAGAGACACACTTGAAGGATGTTAGCAACTGCATATATTACAAAAACTTGCAATAAAATAACCACTAAGTGGGTTATATAAGAAACAACAGAAACACTTTATTTGAGAGATTCAACCATCTTTATTATTTGCTTGGGATTTCCATGAGGAATGTTGACGGTCTAAATAAATACTCCGCATACCGTGTGCTTTCAATCAGATCACACAAAAGTATAAAAGTAGTAACTCAAACATTAACGAAAGTAGCTCAATAGCCTTTTCATAATTATGATTTATAAATGTCTTCACATTTAAGTAAACATGACGTGAATATGTATAGTAGAAGAATGTATGAATGTGTGGACATGGGTGTTTGGAATTTTAATATTTAATTTATTTATTTAATTATGTATTTACTTTTTGTACACAAAGATATTTAAGATAATGTTTCATATAATTATAAAAGTGGGCTGCACGTGTATTCCATGCTATTTAGTACAAACGTCTTAAGCCACCCCAATTATTTTCTTCGTTGATCACCATTAAAGTTTGCAGTTCTGTACAATCAATTGAATTAGCATCACCAACATAATTTGTAGCTTGTTAAGAAGTTGTAGCCACAGAAATAAATAAGAGGACATATATTTGGAAACGACTATTTAAGAAATGCAACGAAGTAAAGTTCAAACGACTTAAACTAAGCATTTCCTCTAATACATCAAATATTCAGCTTCACATATTTTTTAAAATTTCAACAACTCATAATTTAAATGTGTACATGAGGGATGTTGGCTACAGTTGCAAATGATTCATGTCTTGAAGTTTTGCCATTGCTTCAAGAAATTGTAGCCTCCTCCTCCTTGTAGCAACATACATGTCAAGAAGCTGAGCAACATACATGTCAAGAAGTAGTCGTCGAATGAAAGTTGTTTTTTGTAGAAGTTGTACCAAAATTTGATTAACATACGTGTTTATTAGTTTGACTAATAATTCATTGTCAATTACATAAGGTACACCTACAAAACAATGGTTATTTGTAATAGCAATACACTTTGAAGATACTGATATTAAAATGTTTTGGATAATTTCTACAAAACATAATTGCATATTTACCGTTTGGTTGATTCAAGCTTAGTAGTCCTTTCATCTGTTTATTACAAAGAAGAAATGTTTTAGAACTTCGTAAGAAAAAAATTAACACTACCAAATTTGAGAAAATTATAATCTACATGAGTTAAGAAAAATAGTTTTTAATAATCAGATATCACAAACAAAATTACACAAGAATAAATAAATTATAATACGACATACGAAATTTGAAAGGTGAAATTTAAAAGTAGGTCAGAATTGATTCAAAAGAAGAATCACCTAAAACTCGGAAAGAAAATTTAATTAAATGCGTATGTCACCTCAATCTACTCATATTATAAAAGGTTAAGCTTTAATATAGTTTCATGTTAATTATTAAATAATTTTAATGGTTTTAATGGGTGCTTGTGGACTTGACTTTCGCTATTTAACCAATAAGAGAAAATTAAAACACTTTTCGTTTAACCAAAAACAAAAATGGTAGGTAACCAGGGAAAGAAATACATTACCTAATGTGAGAGATGTAGAATGGTATTGTAGGTAGAATTGCTTAAAGAGTTCATTCTTAATCATGATTTATTTAAACCAAAGGGAGATGGCTGATTACATACATTAATGCATAATATTGTTGGAAAACTGAAAGGGATGCATTCTAAAGGTCAATGATAATTAGCAGATGATGAAGCACCTCAATTTAGTGAGAAAGGCCTCATGTAAATCTGAAGTCCATTGAACTTTCTTTTCAATTACAAGGTGCATTGTATTTAGACGGTAAGTTAATGTTTTGGTTTAAACTACAAAAAAATTGTTAAACTAAACGCAAAAAAATGTAAAGACATTAATTCTAGAAAAGATGATTAATGGAGTATGAAATGATAGAGTTCTTTCCAATTTTCAAGAATTGTTGATCTAGAGATAGTAATTATAAAAATAAAATAAATGAAGTAACATGTTATTATTATTAAGTATGAAGATAAACATCCAATTCACATATTTGTTTTGATTCATCTTATTGTTGCATCATTTAATGCATATTTGGAATTAAGGCTAACTAAGAATTTTAAACGGTTGGTCAGGACTTGTCGTAGGGTATATTTTTTTTTATGTAATATAAAATTATTTATTTTGAATACAAAAAGGGAAAAAAGTTGTTAAAATATACATTTCCTATTTTAAAGGGTGTTTTAGTCCATTACTTTTAAATATATATATATATATATATATATATATATATATATATATATATATATATATATATATATATATATATATATATATATATATGATATGATACTTCTATTTACTATATTTATTGGTGATGAAGTGTGCGTGTATCTTTTTCATTTTGTGTAATAGGTAATAATTTTTTGTGTAATGTGTAATGTAATGTAATCTTTTATTAACTTCTATTTACTATTTTTACTTTTATTGCTGTAGGGGTAAAATGGTCTTTTACATTTTACTTTTGGGTTTGGCTCTTTTATATTAGTATGATATGATATGATAAAGCCAATATTTGCATCTCCTTGAAACACAAAATAATGTTAGCATTGCCTAGATTGTCTGGGGTTTAAGATTGTCTGGGTACAATAAGCAGGGTCGTGTGTTCGATACCTATGGCAGATGCAGCTGTATCACTTTTTAGATTAGATGAAAGACATTGTTCTTCACGGTCCCACTTACATGTGCTTCTATAGAATTCTCCTTGCCTCCTTCCCCTTAGATCTTGCGTCTATATCCCTTTTTCTCATTCTTTCTACTTCATCTTTTCAAACAATATGCTACTATCTCCGTCCCAATTTGAGTGTCTTAGTTTGATTTGTTACGGAATTTAAAAAATGCAGGGAGATTTTTCAATCTTGTGGTTCTAAATTAAAGATGAGTGTAATGTACTAAAATGTCCTTTGAATTTGTGGTTGTAAACTTGTCATGTATGATGTTTGAATTGTCAACTTACCAAATATAGAAAGAGGCACTCATTTTGGGACAAACAAAAAAAGAAAGGTAAACACTCATTTTGGGACTGAGGGAGTATTATATACTACTTTCGTTTAAATTTTTTTTAGTTCGTTTATAGTAGACTGATCTCTTTATAAATTTAAAAATTAACTTTCAGTTTTAGCTTTGATAAAATGATTTGTAGCCACACAAATATTTACGACTTATTTTAGACCATAAATTTTAAAAGTCAACTCTTCTTTATTAAACTCCATGCAAAGTCAAATAGGTTCATTCTTTTTTAAATGGAGAGAGTAGTTAGGACATCTCCAACGCTGGAGGCTGGAGCCAAATGCCAAAATGGAGGAGAAAAATGGAGTAAAGTTGCTCCAATGCAACTGCATTTTTGGCCTCAAAATGGGGGATGAATAGTGTCACCCCAAATTTGGAGTGACACTATTCATCACCTCCATTACTATTCCTTAATATTTTATTATTATTTTTATTATTTATCTCTTTTAGTTTATCTCTTTATATACATTTAATTATGTTTATGTAATAGTTTTGTAATATTTATTTTATATCTTAGCTTAGGCGTATAATTTTGATAAATTAATTTTTGTGCATTTTTTATTTTTATGTAAAATTTTAAATAAGTTATAATTGTATGAAAAATATATAATCATCTCAAAAAATGAATGGTGCAAATATAAAATATTAAATGTTGCTAAAATTGAAAGGTGCGACATAAAATATTAGATGTGAATTTTACCGTAATGTAATATGTATTTTATTATATTGTATTGCAATGATTTCACTTTTATTTGAATTATTCGTCAATATATTTAATCTATAATATTTGCTTACAAATTACTATAATATTTAAAATTTTATGGTATAAAATAATTTTATATTCAATATCAATTATATGTGATGAATATATAAAAAAGAAAATAAAAGATAGAATTTGTTTAATGGAAATAAGAAAATATAATTGAGATAAAGATAATAATATAATATAGAAGAGAGAGAAGAATATAAAAAGAATATTTTTTTTTGGAGAAAAAAATGGAGGAATGATTGGAGTAAGTTTATTCTATTTTGGAGTTTTCTTCATTTTGAAGGAGAAAATGGGGTTGAGGGTTGGAGATGGCCTTACGTATATCAAGTACTAATTGTAATTTATTTCGCGACTATTCATATTTTTAAACATACGCTTATGAAGATCCCTTACAATAAAGTACTTAAGTTTATTTTTCAGCGGTCCTAGATTACTTTAAGAGCTGCCTCCAGTAAGGATTCCGCCGTCTATTTGGGTCATTAAGGGTACTTCTGTAGCTTCACAAAAGCTATGCTCTGATTTGCTGTACATATAGGCAACCATGTGAACAAGGACATGTGTTTTAATCTATGATGTCCACATGTTACATCTATAATCAGATGGCCATTTACCTGGACCCCATAGCATTGATCACCTTGCTTACATCATAGCAGTTCTTTGTGTTCACTTTTCCTTTCATCTTCTTAATGGATTAAGTTTATGGAAAAATCTAACATTCCAAGATTATCTTTGGTATTTTAATAAAAAATTTTAAGAGTAACCATGTGCAATAACATCAACCAGCTTCTATTTAATTTTTGGTCACCATACTTGCTACACTTTTTTTATTTAGGCTACATAATTAGTAGTAGGATAATACAAAAAAAAATTACTATATTACGTGCTATTACTTTAGAACTTGACAGTTAATTACCTGTAATTTTTATTACGAGTATTAGCTACAAAACCCGCAATGTGTACGTTCGCATATGACGAAAGGTAAGAAGTAATAATAATGCTACTGCAAGACACATAAAAAAAATACCACATAAATTAAACGAATCAAGTACATAAAAAAGAGTGAAGTGAATGATTATCCACTTACTTTAGTGTAGGTATTAAGACATCAACTAATAATTATTTATTCTACGTTTTAAATTAAAAGCCTAGCTTTAAAATATAGTATTCTTAATGTCTAACTTTAAGCCTAACTTTAAAATAATGTCTCTTCCACAGCTTGGAATAATGCAGAGCGTGATGTGGATAAAAAAAAAAAGCACCGGAGAAAGTTTAAGAAAGAGGTGGTAGCTGCAGTCTTAGGAGCAGTGTTATATAATACTTGGAAAGCTAGGAACTGGACAATCAAGATAGAATTGTACGTAGGCAACAAATACTAGTTCAGACAAAGAAGAATATACTTGAGAAAATTAGTGTATTTCAGTGTTCAAAGAGGGCAATTAGGAGTAGAAGGTGGACTGAAACTTTATGTTATTAGTCTTTTGGTTATGTTGGAGGCCTTAGCTAATGGTGTTGCCATCTATATCTTAGGTGCTCTTTAGGTGTAATGTTTTGTTTATTAATAATAATTTTCACAGTATTACCAAAAAAAAAAAAAAGATATAGTGTTTTGAAATTTTGAGCACAAAAAGCATGAATTTCATGACATAGTGGCTGAAAATGTAAAACAAAGCCATCAGAGTGTCTAATTGGCATATTATTTTTGCGAGAAAAAAAATGAAACTTTACAAAAATAATCATCATAATCAATACGTATAGAATATGTAGAAACTTTTGCTCAATAGTGTTTTATTTTTAGAAACTTTTCTTAATTAAATTTCCGAAGATCTTCCGAAAATTTTGTTGACTATCCGCAAGAAAGTGTTCAAACACTGGCGATGAAGATTGTATATTTTTCTTAAAGGGATCAAAATCTAAATCGTGCATTGGAGTATCTATATTAAGCTTGGGCCCGGATTGGCCTGGGCTCACGCCACTAGTATATAAATATATTTATATATATTTACCTTTTTTTCCTTTGGAATTTAGAATATTTTTTCATAAATCAAATTTGATTTGGACTTATCTGTCCATATCTTAATTTAGACTAGGGGTGTTCATGGGTCGGGTTGGGTCGATTTTCCTCTAAAAGATAACCAAACCAATTAATTCGGGTTTTTAAATGCTTAAATCATAACCAAACCAATTAAGTCGGTTTTGCACTTGTTCGGTTTTTGTCGGTTATGTCGATTATTTCGGGTTGTTCGGTTTTCTATCGGGTTTTTTCTTCACTAAATTTGTAACAAACGCTTCCAAAGATCAAACACATATTCGAGCGACTATATTCCACCATGATACATCCATACCAAGTACACTCTAGAAAAGAACAAACTATTTATGTAATCAAGAGCTATATATGTAGCTTCATCCAAAAATTGATTATATATACACGCATTTTACCATTTCAATTAACTTAATCAAACTTCTTACAATGATTTCTTTTGCGTTTGATAAATTGAAGAGATATCATTTGCTAAGATATCTTGTTGATATTAAATTAGCCGACAATGGAAGACTACAAAACAAGTTATTTTTAACATACAATATATTGTTTGACTTGTCAAAATAAAGACTAGAATGCAACAAAATACAAAAGTTATATAAAAAGATGAGGAACTAAACTAGAATTCAAAAGAGCAAAAAAATAAAACTAAATAAATAAATAACATATGGTGTAAATTCATAAAAATACACATAATTGTATGTCTATTATAATTTTTAGATACTATTTATATAATCGGTTTGGTTCGATTTTTTTCGGTTATTTTTTGTTTAAAACCAAAACAAACCAAATTATATCGATTTTTTAAATTAAAAATCAAAATCAAACCAAACCTAAAGAATATCGATTTTTTCTTTCGGTTTGAGTCGATTTTTGATTTGGTGCAGTATTTCGGTTTCACGTGAACACTACTAATTTAGACTCATCTTTTAAGTCATAAATATGGAATCTGGATCTGCACGTGAACCTGCATTCAATCCCAAATTTTAGTACATTTGTACATCTCTCCTTATATATAAGAGAGAAGTGAAGCTGCTCAGGGTCGTCCAGCTATGGGCAAATCTGGAATATCAGTTTAGTCGTGCTTAGGTTATTCTATACATGATGCATATGCAGCTGTACCTTTTTGGCTTTAATGGAAAGAGGCAAAACTTTATTGACAATACCAGGTGCATCCATTGAAATATCTGCTGAAAGTAATGGTACAATTGGTAACTTACGATATATTGCCACTGCTTTTCTAGAATATCCTTATTCTTTTCTAAAAATTATCATGCCAGCTGCCACCTTCTTTGTCTCACACGTACAAAATTAGACACGGAGCACGTTGCTGACAAGGTTATCTAGATAGAGGAAAGGGCACTTGCTGCTCACATGGGGCCCACTAACTGTAGTTCATGACGAAAGCAAAAAGCTGCTAACTTAAGTTAACCAATGGCTATGAAAATGGTTTCTTTTTAGTCAGTACTCTACTAACCACCAATTTGCGCCAATATACATTTCTAGGGTTGCTGTCACACTTATAGTCAATATGAAAGATTCTTTATCTCAATTACTAGAAATTGCAGATACATGAATTGAAATTTGTAGACATGCGCCAGATTTTAGTCCAAAAGTTACAGCAATAGTCAGGACTTTCTAGGGAGTTTTCTACTGATATGGAGCTAAAAATTAAAAATCTCATTATAAGGATAAAAAATGTAAGTGTGTTCTATCTCTGTAAATATTTTTTTACCAATACCTGGTCCAATAAGATCGACTAAATATGTGATCCGCATGTTCCCCCAAAAAGCCAACCTCATTTTTTCATAGAATGCACACACAATTGTTAAACAATGTTGTGAATTATAGCCTTTACATGTCGGTTCACAATTTGTTTAACTAAAGTAGTAATCCTATAAAATATATACTATTTTTTTACTGTTAAAAATAAATGAAAGATTCTGTACCTCTAATTTAATAATTTTCTGTGAATTTCTATAATCATATTTATGCATGAAGATGAATTTCAAATTCCCACTAAAATTTATACTCCCTAAGATACAACTACTTTAACATATCAAATGAAGATAAGACACGTTAATTCAACCAAAACGATAACATAAACTTCAAAAGATATAAGAAGAATATATCACAATTTGTACTTTAATAAAGGAAAAATGCTTCTTAAGTTCCTAGAGTGAATAATAGCTTGCCTTAAAAAACAAAGCTTTTAGTCTAATTTTTCCATTAGTTACACCAAATAAAAGTTAATAATGTAAACATGATGTAAAGGTTTAAATTTAGGCAAATGAAATTCTGACATGTATAGCAAAAAATGGTTTAAACAAGAACGGTAATTCTATGACTTCTCTTTCCAAAAAGAAAAAGAAGAAATGCATTGCATAACAAATGCTTACAAGAATTGTTAATATCAATTTATACTATAATTCAACTAATATTTATTTTGAGATTGAAGCAATAGATTGAGTTACAGTGATAACATATATTCAAAATATAGTTATATTTAAATGTTACAATTAAAAGAAAAAATAAAAACAATTTAAAAGAAGTATTTATTGGGCCTGCGCTGCCCCTAGTATATATAAAGGGGAGTTGACGAGCTTGGGGTCGTCCTCCCTTGGGTTGGCGTCACCGAATGAATGAAATAACCACTTTTGGATTACAGTTAGAAGACTTGACCAACTTTCTTTACTGAGTAGCCATCTTTAAGGTAAAAATTTCGCCAGGCAGCCATTTTTAACACTGGTATTTAGTTTGAGGCCACTATTTTTATTGGTCTTACACTAGAGGTCATTTTTGGGCCTTTACTAAATAAATATTGACTTAAGTTCTGATAATTGACTGAACTTCAGTCCATACGGCCCCTGGACTGAAGTTCCATCTCTAAGGACTGGACTGAACTTCAGTCCATATGGCCCTGGATTGAAGTTCAATCTTTAAGGACTGAACTTCAATCCGGCCTTTGGACTGAAGTTCTATCTCTTTAAGCAAAAGTGGCCACAAACTTAATGTTTTGGTATTAGTGGCCTGTGCCCAAAGACCAGTGGCAAAAGTGGCCTTTCGTGCACTTTCCCCACCTTTAAGATTATTCATTGTAAACATAACCACTCTTTGCAGCAAACTAATTAGTAGTCACTTTCATACCACTTTAGGCTCGCTAATTGAATATACATTTTTTTGGCATAGCTTGCCAAATAAATTGCCTCTTTTAGGGTTATTAGATGAAAACATAACCAAATTTTGCATTGAAATTCATGATTTTTTAAATAGTTTATTATGAACTTTAAAAAAAATTCCTAAAATTTACAGTGCTATATGCGAAATTCTGATATAGTGTTTGCACAACTTGCCAACCGAAGAAGCATTATTACCACTATTAATTAGAATATCGTCGATTTTTCAGAAAGTACTTGAAAAAATAGAAACTCAAATCAATTGATTAAAAAAATAAAATTACTGACGAATAATTAAGATGGAGCACATCTAAAATAGACAATAACGAAATTCTATGTTGAACTTGCGGCAGGTCCCCATAACTAGTGTATTGAGAAATTTGAGGTGATAGATCTGCATGTTCACCCTGTACAACTTATTTAATGCTCAACCTACTTTGATCAACTTGTACGTATTTCCAATGTAATCTAGTGAATATAATACTCCAATTTAAGCTGTGAAATGCATCGCTCCCTATATATAACTGTGGAATTAAGTTCAGGGAGCTCATAACTTGTAGTAAGTAGTCGCAAAACACTGAAATAATGGTGCACTCAACAATTCTTTCCCGGAGGATGATTAAGCCTTCCTCCCCCACCCCTTCTTCATTTACACGTCACAATCTTTCTTTCATCGATCACATGAATACTCTTGCGTATATTCCAATTGCTATCTTCTACTCCAAACCTGCAAATTTGTTAGATGAAGAAGCTGCTAGCCAGGTATCCCAGATTCTTGAAAACTCACTTTCAAAAGTATTAGCCTCTTATTATCCTATTGCTGGAACAATCAATACGGAAGATAAGTATGTTGATTGCAATGACATGGGTGCTGAGTTTTTAAATGTCCAAGTCAGCTGTCCAATGTCTGAAATTCTCAACAATAATGATATTGCTACAGATGTAGTCTTCCCACAAGATTTGCCTTGGAGTAGTTCCCTCGGCAAAAGTCCACTAGTGGTCCAATTAAGCCATTTCAGTTGTGGTGGAATAGCAGTCAGTATATGTATATCACATAAGATTGTTGACGGATATAGTTCCTGTATGTTCTTTAAAGATTGGGCTGCTATAACTCGACAGTCGGATTTTAAACCATGTCCTCAGTTTGATGGACATTCTTTCTTCCCATTCATGCATGATCATCCGGCTGGACCGTACATTGCGCCATCTGAAACTCAACGATGTGTGTCAAAGATGTACCATTTCCCATCAACTAGTTTGGTAAGACTCAAGGATATTGTTAAAATGAATTCAGAAGTGCAGAATCCAACTCGTGTGGAAGTTGCCACAGCACTTGTTCACAAATGTTTAGCGGCGGTATCTATGGAAATTAATTCGGGCACATTCAAAACATCTGTATTGTGTCATATAATTAATTTACGCCCACCAATACCCGTAAACACCATCACGAATGCCTGTGATATCTTTGTCGGCTCAATAGCAACGAGGGAAGATGAGATACAAGTGCCCAACTTAGCTGCTAAACTACGGAAGGCTAAACAAGATATTCAGAAAGTGAGGGATATGGGTCCAGACAAGCTAGTCTCACATGCACTTGAACAATTCAAAGCAGCGAGTGAAAGCACGGTGATTAAAATGCTTGATCATTATGAGTGCAGCAGCTTTTGCAATTTTGGAATGTATACGATTGATTTTGGATGGGGTAGGCCCAGAAGAGTTACCATTGCAAGATCTCCATATAAGAACAAATTTTTTTTCTTGGATGACCCATGTGGAGACGGGATAAATGCAGTAATCACTTTGACAGAAGCTGATATGTCAATATTTCAAAATAACAAAGAGCTCCTAGACTTTGCTTCTCCGGTTGTTCAGCCAGCACTGGAATAAGTATCCATCTTGCCAAGCCCAATTCCTAAATATGTGGGATTGAGGCGCGGGTGGGAATAAGTTAGAATCTTTTAATTCGTGTTTAACTTTTTACTTGCCGGTGTTCTATAGTAAAACCTTACCCGCACCAAGTGTTTACACCCGGCCAATAAATAAATGACATATATCCTTTTATTTAACTATATTTATTAGTACTTAACCATAGTTAACACCATTTAATCTACCCATAACATAAGTTATTAATATAAAATTCTTAAAAATCATAGTTTGCTGCCATTCTCGTTATCTCCTTTAACATAACGTTAAAGTAAAGCCCGTTACTTTTGGTATCCCTATTAAAGGCCATCAATGGCGTACTAATCATTACGAGCTAGCTTATGTTGTAATTTTGCAATTAACATTTTACCATTAAGAAAATAGCACTACCTTTGGTTAACAGATTGTTACATGTTGTGAAAAGATAATCAAACTTAATTTGGAAAAGAAACTTGTATTTATGTTTATAAACTTTTTTAAAGACAATAGTGCCTCTGGATTTACCAATTGAATTGAAGCTAAGGAGAATTTATGACACGACCCGGAATCCGGTTAGGCCGTGCGGGCACCCGACATCCTCCCCTAGACCCGTCGGGCGAACCCTTACCAATTAAATCAGGAAAATAAATATAACAATTTACAAATAAGGACAACACTTAAAATAAAAACACAGACATACTGATACCTCTAAGCTGTACAAAAGAAATTACAACTGACTACCCAGCATACTAGGTTTAGGGCTATCCAGACTAGACATCTAAGAGTACAAAAGAAGACAGATACCTCCTGAAGGGAGCAAAATGCAACTGAAATAATAACCAATAAACTGGTGGCCATCCGGAATAAAAGCTGGCTCACCCTGACAGCTGAAGTCGTCTTCGCTCCTACACGACGTGGCGAACTCAATCCTGGAGCGAACTTGCCGAAACAAATAGATAGACAAGAAACAAACAACAAACAAGGGTGAGTCAAAAGGACTCAATAAGTGGGGCAGACTAGTCACCTCAAAGAATAGGATAGCTAGCCAGAGAGAAGAAACAGATAGACCAAATTTCTTTAATTTAAATTATAAAAAGACAGAGTCAGATAACAACCGAAAACACGTAAGGACTTCTAAACTCAACCAAGGTTGCGTGCCAGAAACATATCAACAAATAAGCAATGCACATATAAGCAGAACAGTAGTCATGTACCGCAAGTCTACACAATGGTATGAATTGAGATGAAATGAAATGAAGTGAGATGAAATGAAATGAAATATGATGCAAAGGGTCACATGTGCCCGTAATCCCATCCCGAAGCGGAATACTCCTGCATTCGAGGGGAATCCAATCTGATAACCAACTGGAGCGGAATACTCCTGCTCCTGGGGCAGAATACTCCTGCACCCGATATAATATAAACCAGAGGCGGAATACTCCTGCACTCTCCTGGGGCGGAATACTCCTGCACCCGATATAATATAAAGCTGAGGCGGAATACTCCTGCACTCAATATGTGACATAAAAGCGGAATACTCCTGCTCTTGGGGCGGAATCCTCCTACCCTCAATATGATACAATGGAGCGGAATCCTCCTACCCTCAATATGATACAATGGAGCGGAATCCTCCTGCTCTTGGGGCGGAATACTCCTGCACCCAATATGATATGCAATGTAATTCATATGAATGACATATAATGCGTATGAATGCAATGTGATGCAATAATAACCCTTCACCGGCGCGGGACTCTCATCGACAGCCGGGAAGTAGATGCCAACTTACAGCCAGGGTACAATGCTCATATTCTCAATGCAATACCAACAATAGGACATAACATATAATATACAATATAAATCCAAAGCTAAGGCGTAATGAGTACGCCTATCGGCAGCTACACACGTAAGGAATACGTGGTAGAAAATCCACGAGGCCAGGTGCCTCCAAAGAAATGGATATAAATACTTACCTTGTTAGAAAGTTAGTACAATTACTCAACAACCGCTTTGTCCTTTGAGTTCATTGCCAAACGATCCCACTCTATTCAATAAGCAGAAAAATATATCAAATTAGGCTAAAGGCTTCATTCCTCACATATTAGGGCAATCCAGGTAGGAACCTGATACCCAATTCGCATACGCAATACGCAGGCCAGGCCTATGTACAGGGTTTAAGGTCACATAACCAAACCCTAAATAAATTACATTTATATGTTGCCCATAACTCAGTGAGTACGAATATATAATCAATTTCGTTATCGGGGTCCATTTGACCCTTTAAACTATTAATTGAACTTATTAAAACGATGTATAATATTCCAAGTTTTACCGTTAAAACATATTTAAACAAATGTAATAAACTCAAATAATGCGTTAATATCATTACCTGAATTTTTCAGGGTGAAAATTCTACTTTTCTCCGGCCCCTTTTCTCATTTTCTGGCATTTTTTCCAATTTCATCTTCTGAATCATTTTTCTTTGGTTTCTCCTGTTTTTGTTCTTGTTGTGTTCTACTGCCTTTAGCAAAAGCTAAGGGATTAGTATCCCTATTAGACCACCGCCACTTTGACCAATTTTTTTGTCGTTTCCTTTTTTTTTCTTTTTCTTTTAAAATTCGCTGCTACGATAAAAATTAAAACGGTACTCTATGATATTCGAAATAATTTCAACTTTTGCATACCTATTATACAAAATATATGTAACATATTCGCAAAGGCGAATCTCAAATTGGACTCCCGAAACTCAAGATGCGAATTTAAATAGAAAAAGTCAAATTATTTAACGTTCGGCATTTTAGCGAAAACTAGCCGAACAACATCGAAATTCACTTTTGAAAGTTTACAAAAATCACAAATAATCATACGAACCTAACGGCGCTTTCGAGTTTCGAATCGGAGCTCATTCGGCAGAACCGAGCTCGAAAATCTCTTTTTAATATTTATCGCCAATAAAAACTAAAACCTTCTTCCGATGCCTACCATACGACGTCTGATTTACCTCAAATTTTACAGACAGCTCCTAATAGACATTACGAATATTTTAAAATTATCGACACGCCAATCGGAGTCCTAACTTCCGAAACGACTGACCGAGGTCATTTCATTCTCCTCCACTTAAACTCTCGTTCGTCCTCGAACGAGCCTATGTTTAAAGAAAATTTCGCACAGATAGTAAAAGAACTTGCACGACCTTCATAAGCTACTCCACGGGTATTATTTCCTGATTACAGGATCAGAATTATAACACGCATATCAAACTTTTGGAATAAAATAGATTTGGATAATATGATGACACCATTGCCCAGCTTATTCTGACTAAGTTGATCCTTCCTCGATCACGAGAAAAGAGTTTTACATTTTCGAAGCAAAGATATACGAAACTCTGGTTGGACTAACATGATTCAGCCGATATTCACCTCTTCGATATATCTTTTGATATAGAACAGGTCTATGGAACCAAGAATTAGCTTACGCTTGATGCAATAGGGGAAGCTTTTGAAGTACCTTGTCACTACACACTATAGGAGGTTTGATGCAAGCTATATTATATTTTTACGAACGCACTATGCAACATCTCAGCTGATGTTAGTGTTGTTCCGCAAGCTCCTTGTGGGAATGTAGTTACTCATATCTAAATGTATGTCAAAGGATCATCTGAACAGGGTCTATCATAAAGGATAAGGATCATGCAAATAATACTGGATAGTATGATGCAGACCAGGAATGATCTTCAGACTGAACATCTACTTTAGGGTATTGTCTTT
Organism: Petunia x hybrida; assembly: GCA_037355625.1. Classification (NCBI taxonomy): domain Eukaryota; kingdom Viridiplantae; phylum Streptophyta; class Magnoliopsida; order Solanales; family Solanaceae; genus Petunia; species Petunia x hybrida. The sequence goes on from JBBBVM010000083.1 coordinate 121,447, forward strand.
GAATTGGAAATATTATGACTTGAAAAAGTGAAAATAAAAGAGACATGTAGTTGGACCATGAGTCGAGGCAGAATACCAGCAATAAATTTGATTACATGTTCACTTATAATGTTAAAATAACTTCTTAAAGAGTTGAGGTATGGAAGAGATATACACACCAATGATGGATTGTCGACAAGCTGCACTAGACCTTTAACTCTAAATTTTCATGAAGTAAAACAGCATCAGTATGAGGATCCAGTTCTAGTTGAATACAGACAGATAGCCAGAAGAAAATTGGAGTCACCATACAGGGTTACTACTGACGGTGTTTCCATGTATAAAGATAGACTTTGTGTTCCTGATGTTGCAGATTTACGTGGACAGATTATGATAGAGGCAAATTATTTCAAATACACTGTTCATCCAGGTTCGACTAAGATGTACCATGATCTTAAGCAGATATATTGGTGGGACGGAATGAAGTGTGACATAGCAGAATTTGTGGCTCAGTGTTCTAATTGCCAATAAGTTAAAGTCGTGTCATCTTTCTAGACTTTATGCTTTCAGCAGATAGGTAGATATATATGATCAGGTTGCCAGCTTATCTCTATCATTAATAGATTATTAGTGGGTTTAGCAATGATCGACAATCATTATAGATTTCTGCCGTGGCCTTACTTTGGGTCGTGAGAAAAGTGGTATCAACAACTCAGAGATTTAATATTACCATTCAGTATTTGGAGGAAGACTCCTCCACTTAAAGCACAAACTCATGCAGCCATTTGAATAGGAATAACCATCCTCGCACAGTCTGCTGGACTAAAGAAGATTTAGCTAAAAGCTGAACGTAGGCAGACCTAAGCTACCAACTACCCTTTCGAGTTGCCAAATAGCTGTAACTCTCAAGTTCACAACTCCATACTTTTACCGTAAACACCACCGCCTGATGGATGGTACTTCTATATAAAAAATTTCGGCAGAGTTTCCCCTGAAACTGGATGATCCGCAAAAACAGAACCAGCACTATACTATACATAGGAATGGATACCCGGATAAACTGATATCCAAAACAATAATATGCTTACCCGGCTACAATAACACGTACTCTGGCTCAACACAGGGAACGTCACAAGCGGCTACCAATCGCCCAAGATCACTAGTGCCGGACAAAGAAGAAATGGAAATGGATCGAGGATAGAAATAATTAGAGCTTCAGGAAGTTCATCTTTTTTTTTTTTTTTTTTGCTTGGCTACCAAAGCTAGACTACTTCCGAGTCAGGCGAGCCAAAGAATCGCAATTGAAGAGATAGACATTAAATAAGCTTTATGGAAAAAACATCCATACCAATTTAACCTCCCAATAAGAAGGAAACTTTGACAATTTACCAGAATACGCTTTTATAACTAAGACAAGCTCATAGAATAACATGACTCTACTAGAATCTCGAACCAAGAGGAGACACATAGATCGAGCATTACTTACTAGCCACTCTACACCAGAAGAAACAACGACACTTCCTGATGGTGACGAATAAGAATCCCATCATCCTACCAACACTGATTTCCGAGGAGAGAGAGGTAAAATGACTTGATATAATAATACAAGGTGGCATAACAGGATGCCAAGCAGGCAATAGCAATACTCACCGTCAAATCTCTCATATTTAGATCAGATAAACTAGTAGGGTCTCATAAATGCCAGGAATAAATCGTATAAGAAACTCACCCCTATACCGCAACCGATTCTTAATTACGACAATATCCAAGGAAACCGTCGAAAAATGATAAGATACACCATTTCCAGATCGATCGAAAGAATCAAATCTTACTCACATTTAAGAGAAGAAGAAATACTCGGGTCTACTACATCGGATGCCTCAGCATCCTGCCAGACCGGCAGTTCATAAAACTGCCTCTGCGGCTGAACTAAGCCGCTACACTGATAATTACCTTCTGAAGAATAACTGCCACCACGCTCTCAACCTTCACTGGATCGTGGCATTTCTCTGGTTGATTGAGATCTAAATAAAATCCCCTGCGACTGTGCAGGTGCCTGACGAGAGAAAGGATGACTGCCTACTCGCCGGAGTAACGGAAAACTCTTTAAAGGATAGCCAGACCCACGACAATGATACCACATTTTCTCTGAAAAATGGAAGCTGGAAAGATTGTTGATAGTTGTAAAGAGAAGGCTGAATTTGATCTTGATGAGCTGCTGGCGCACCCTAAGAATCAAGTGACACAAGCTGAGATAACCTGAAAGGTGACCTCCCGAAATAATCAGAACTTTTACCTCCAAATGAGATACCATGGTTGCCCACTAGGGTCACGGGATCTCTTGCTCTCCCGCACTAACTCTTCCCATTTTAACTTATGGTATGCCTCATACCTTCGAGCAATTTCAACAATGACATCAAATGAAGTCCTAACCTCAATTTCTCGAGCCATCCGGGATCTCAAGGAAGGAGAAAGGTCAGCAATAAATCTTTGAACATTCTCGGAAGGTTCATGGACTAGTTCTAATTCATATTCAGCCATTATATAGAATTCAATCTCACATTCCGAAACACCAACAGGCTAACCGACAAGCTAACATGTCCAATCTAGTCAACTGGCAACACGTTTCATCTCGCTCGCTACTCGAAAGGAACTTTTCCACGAATCTAGAAGAAAAATCAAACCAACTTAGCTAATAAGAGAGCAGTCCACCAATTCAAGGCTGGACCCTGAAACTGGAAAGCAGAATAATCAACACTATACTACTCGATATAATCAAGAGCCTGAAGGATATGCTGACATCATTTTATTTTAAAAATAATCACGAGGTTTATCTGACGCATTGTTTAAGAATATCGAAAGGTTCAATTGGGTAGAATAATGCAGAATCTTCAGATACTCGGACCGAGCCATTACTCAGGCTAACTAACATGCTACCTCCGGAACATAATTTACTGAAGCAATATTAAGAACCAGAAAAAGAGCTCCCTGAGATCGAACGTCTGCACATGCGGCAACCTCATAAGCTACCTAGCGAATAATAGGTCTTATACGGTATCTGCATCACCAAGATTCTCGTAAAAGCATCGTAGAGAGCCAAGGGAACCACAAGGCCCTGCTCCCTTACCCATCACGAGCTCGTACAACTGGGGCCTCCGTAACTAGGTCGTCAGCACGATAAAAAAAACTCTCGGGGCTTAGTCAGTGCTAGCCCCACGCTAGACTGCTTCGTCTTAAACTCATACCGTCTGCAGATTTGTCGCATGAGGGTTCACAATTACCATACATGAATTAACGAAAATACTTTTGCATCTTAGGCCGACGCACGATCAGAAAAGAAGGAAGTGAAACTTTCTAAATGCCATCATAGCCTCTCGTAGATAAGTACGGACGTCTACGTACCCATCATCGAGACTCTACTAGACACTGTCTTAGTCTGGATAGACTCTAAACTGGGCTCTGATACCAACTGACATGACCCGGAATCCGGTTAGGCCGTGCGGGCACCCGACATCCTTCCCTAGACCAGTCGGGCGAACCCTTATCAATTAAATTAGGAAAATAAATATAATTCAATTTATAAATAATAACAAGACTTAGAAAAAGTTCAAACATAATGATATCTCTAAGCTGTAAAAAAAAAAAATTACAGCTGACTACCCACATACTAGATTTAGGGCTATCCAGACTAGACATCTAAGAGTACAAAAGAAGACAGATACCTCCTCGAGGGAGCAAAATGAAACTGAAATAATAATGGGGCAGACTAGTCACCTCAAAGAATAGGATAGCTAGCCAGGGAGAAGAAACAGATAAACCAAATTCCTTTTATTTAAATTATAAAAAAGCAGAGCCAGATAACAACCGGAAACACGTAAGAAACTCCTAAACTCAACCAAGGATGCATGCCAGAAACATATCAACAAATAAGCAATGCGCATATAAGCAGAACAGTAGTCATGTATCGCAAGTCTACACCATGGTATGAATTAAGATGAAATGAAATGAAGTGAGATGAAATAAAATGAAATGAAATATGATGCGAAGGGTCACATGTGCCCGTAATCCCATCCCGAAGTGGAATACTCCTGCATTCGAGGGGAATTCAATCTGATAACCAACTGGAGTGGAATACTCCTGCTCCTGGGGCGGAATACTCCTGCACCCGATATAATATAAACCAGAGGCGGAATACTCCTGCACTCTCCTGGGGCGGAATACTCCTGCACCCGATATAATGTAAAGCTGAGGCGGAATACTCCTGCACTCAATATCTGACATAAGAGCGGAATACTCCTGCTCTTGGGGCGGAATCCTCCTACCCTCAATATGATACAATGGAGCGGAATCCTCCTACCCTCAATATGATACAATGGAGCGGAATCCTCCTGCTCTTGGGGCGGAATACTCCTGCACCCAATATGATATGCAATGTAATTCATATGAATGACATATAATGCGTATGAATGCAATGTGATGCAATAATAACCCTTCACCGGCGTGGGACTCTCATCGACAGCCGGGAAGTAGATGCCAACTTACAGCCAGGGTACAATGCTCAGATTCTCAATGCAATACCAACAATAGGACATAACATATAATATACAATACAAATCCAAAGCTAAGGCGTAATGAGTACGCCTATCGGCAGCTACACACGTAAGGAATTCGTGGTAGAAAATCCACGAGGCCAGGTGCCTCCAAAGAAATGGATATAAACACTTACCTTGTTACAAAGTTAGCACAATTACTCAACAACCGCTTTGTCCTTTGAATTCATTGCCAAAAGATCCCACTCTATTCAATAGGCAGAAAAATATATCAAATTAGGCTAAAGGCTTCATTCCTCACATCTTAGGGCAATCCAGGTAGGAACCTGATACCCTATTCGCATACGCAATACGCAGGCCAGGCCTATGTACGGGGTTTATGGTCACATAACCAAACCCTAAATAAATTACATTTATAAGTTGCCCATAACTCCCTGAGTACGAATATATAATTAATTTCATTATCGGGGTCCATTTGACCCTTTAAACTATTAATTGAACTTATTAAAACGATGTCTAATATTCCAAGTTTTACAGTTAAAACATATTCAAACACACGTAATAAACTCAAATAATGCATTAAGATCATTACCTGAATGTTTCGGGGGGTAAAAATTCTACTATTTTTCCGGCTCTTTTCTCATTTTCTGGCATTTTTTTCTCGCTGTGTCATCTCTGTTTTTCGTGTTTCTCTCTTTCTGTTCATTCTCTTCAATTTAAGCTCATAAGTGAGCTTTATATAAGCTTATCCATCAGTCGCCCATCAACTTTTGTCCTTTTCTTTTTTTTTTTCTTTTTTTCCTTTAAAATTTGCTGGTACGGTAAAAATTAAAACGGTACCCTACGATATTCGAAATAATTTCAACTTTTGCATACAAGTTATACAAAATGTATGTAACATACTCACGAAGTCGGATTTCAAATCGGACTCCCAAAACTCAATATACAAATTTATTGAAAAGAAGTCAAATTATTTAACTTTCGGCATTTTAGCGGAAACTAGCCGAACAACATCAAAATTTACTTTCGAAAGTTCACAAAAGTCATAAATAATCATACGAATCTAACGGCGCTTCCGAATTTTGAATCGGAGCTTATTCGCCAAAACCGAGCTCGAAAATCTCTTTTTAATATTTATCAACAATAAAAACTGAAACCTTCTTCCGATGCCTACCAAACGAGGTCTGATTTAGCTCAAATTCTACAGACAGGTCCTAATGGACATTACGAATATTTTAAAATTATCGACACGCCAATCGGTGTCCTAACTTCCGAAACGACTGACCGAGGTCATTTCATAAGGCACTTATCATCAAGAGCCGGGATTGGAGGTTGCAAAGGACGAGAGGTCAAGAGCATCAGAGAAGAGTTCAGGAGCATTTTAAAGATCGAGGCGTTGGCTCCAGGCCTAGGCGCCCCGCCCAGGCAAAGCAGGCGCTCCGCCCAAGCAAGGAGCAGCCCAGGCGCTCCGCCTCCATGATGGGCGCTCCGCCTAGCTCACTTCACTGATCAAAGTGGGACAAATCCAGGCGCTCCGCCTACTTGACTAGCATTCCGAGATTTTAGTCTAGTCATTTGCTATTTAAGCCCTACGTGACCTATTATGTGTAACAAACTTGTATGAGCTTTTATGTCATTCATTAGGAGTGTGGAACATCTATAAATACCACACTTAGTCATTTTATTTCATTAGCTAGATTTTGAGATTGAAGAATAGATTTTAGAAGAGACTGGGTCCTTCTTGTTGAAGCTTGGCTTCATGTATCTCTTACTTGGAATCCATGGTGGATCGCCTCTAGTGTGACCCCGTGAGTGGTTCAAGTCTCTTTTTCCCTTTGAATTAGTCTACTTGGTTAGTTTGATTCGTTTTCTTCTATTTTTGTTCTTCCCCATCCCTTATTTCTTTGATCTCATGTTTACTTTATTGCTTCCGCTCGTTTACCCTGCATCAGTTTGGTATCAGAGCAAGGCTCGGGTTTCATTTTTACGAATCCACGTTCCTTGTTCATCTTATCTTTACTTTAGTGTTCTTGTTGTTATTGTTCTTGTGAAAGAAGAAAAAACAAAAAAAATTGAAGAAGTTGAAAATCCAAAAATTGGGCATAACTTGTTGGTGTGATTGGATCTTGATATGGGTGTTATTGGAGATTGATCCTTGTTGAAAACCCATCATTTGGGTACCTAAATCTCGTGGTTTGGATTGGTGTTACGAATTTTGAAAATTTGAAATCCCTAATTTTCTTAAACCCTTGTTCTTGAGCTTGTGATTTGATTCTTGGGTTTGGTTGGTTGTTGATTGTGGATTTCATATTGGGTAATGTTCTAGATTGAAAACCGAACAATTTGAAACAAATTTCATGAGATTTGGAGTTGTATAACACCAAAATCGAAGAATCAAAATCCAATTTGAAACCCTTTTGAAAACCCACTTTGAATCTTTGAATGATGATTGTGCTTTGATTGTTGGATGTTTATGGGTGAAATTCATTAGGGTTTGTTGGAAATAACATTATACAACTTTGGGTACCATTGATTTTGAAGAAATAGGGTGAAAACGTTGAAAATTTGGGTAAAAAACCATCAAAAACCCGTTTTCGGAAAAACTGGAGCACCCACCCAGGCGGACCACCCACCCCCTAGGCGGACCACCCACTTTGGCTACTGGTCCCAGGTGGACCGCCCACCCACCCAGGCGGACCTCCCAAAATACTGGTTGGTTTATTTAGCTTCGTTTCATGGTTTTTGGTGTTTGTTTCGCTTCCATACTTTTTGGTTAGTGTTTCTAAGGTAATTGTCCCACTTTAGTGACACTAATTTTTGAGCTTTTAGGTTGATGTGTGTCTTGGAGTCTTACTTAAAGTCGTAGAACTTTCTTTCTTCAAGTGCGCATTTAAATAGATTCTTTACATAGAGTCACATAATCTCCATTCCGAACCATTACTTGGGTGCATTAGTTGATTGATCTTGCCATTGTTATTACTAAGAGACAAGAAGGTCTTGAGTGGAAAAAGGCTTGAGTGGTGAGAACAGTAGAGTGTGGTCATAAAAGCCAACGACCTTGAGTGTATACACGATTGGAAAGAAAATTGAGTGACATCTTTTGAGTGATACACGTGAGGGAGTGAATTTGTGAGGTCCTTAACTCTTTGGTTACAACTATGGCTTCAGATGATGATTGTAGAGGATATGACTCATGCGGAGATGATGGAGACTATGGTTTCTATGATGGTGATGAGGGGTATTGCTATGACGATTCGTGGAACCAAGGCTCGTATGATGATGAAGCGGGTCACTATGTTGATTATGAAGATGAAGAAGACTATGAGGCTTGCGAAGATGATTGCGAAGGTTCTTATGGTTCTAGTCAAGGATATGAAGATGGTGACGTTTCAAGGTATGGCGAACCTACTTACTCTTCTTGTGGTGAATTTGAACATGATGATAGTGACATAGAGAGAATTGATGATGAGGTTGATTATATGAATTGTTCATTTTCATCTTCTCTTGGTGTTTCTAATAGTATGCAAGGAAGTAGTAGAGGCCCTTCCATTAGTATGGGAGGAGGTGGTGGTTGTTCCATGGGAAATGGGAGGCTTGCATCTTCTAGTTGTACTAAACAACGTAATGCTCCTAATTCCCATGTGAAGGGTGGAATGAGAAATGATGTTGCTTTTACTACGATTGGAGTATATTGCTCTAGTAGTGGTGGTAGGAGTGGTGCTATGGGCTATGGAACCAAGGCGAGAGGCACTTATGGGTTCCATAGTAGTAATCCTTCCTCGACTTTCAACAACACTTCTAATGTTGGTTGTTCTAGTAGTGTTGCCACTAGTGGAGGGATAAGGAACACCCGAGTTGATGGTGATGTTGTTCTAGGAATTTCAAACCCTTACTTGGGTGATCCTATAAAAGACATGTGTGAAACTAGGTTCCTTTTTGAGGTGAATGGTGGAGGAAGATGCTTGCTCAAGATTAGTGAAGCCTACACCAATTTTGTTAACATATCTTGGGTTGCTAAACTAAAGATACCATGCTACAAATTGAAACACCATTATGAGTTTCAAGGTGTTTAGGTTACTAGAGAGGCTTGGGTACTCATATCTCATGGGAGTTACAAAGAATATATTTGGTGTGATGTGTATCCCATGGAGAATTATTGGTTTTGGCTAGGAAAACCATGGTTGCAAGACAAGAGGGTGTGGTATGATCTCATGAAGGATGTGTACAAAGTGAGCAAGGGTCAAAGGACTTATGACTTTGAACCTTGCCGAGATAAGATTAAGTTCTATCCTAGGGCATCTTCTTTGTCTATGCAAAAGGGAAAGAAGCAAGTACTTCAATTCGAGGATGAAAGGAAGCCAACAAAAGGTCATACAATCACAAGCAATGGAGGGACTAGTGCAAGAAAAGAGTTGACAATTGTCAACAAGGTGAACCCCAAGCCACAAGCTCCAAAGCCAAGTGGTTCACCAACAAAGAAGAAAGAGACCTCAAGTGATGAGTCTCTTATTCCTAGATTTCGGGTTGATGTTAAGAGTCCACCTACTCCGGTTATGGGTATTCTTGGGCCTCGTCCCAGTTCACCCGAATTTGAGAGACAAAAGATTGAGAGGAGTAACAGAGTGACCGGTGACATTCCTCGAGTGGAAAAAAGAGAGGATGTGTTGAGTGACGTGAGTGGGATGTCACCACCCGAATCTACACCCGACCTTGAAAAGAAAAAGAGGGAAAAGAAAGAGGGAAAAAGAATCATTGAGAGTGAGGACACCCCTTATTCTAACCTTAACCCTTTATCTTTTTCTTCTACTTGTGTGAATGCTTTTGTAGGTATTTTTGGAGGCAAACCAATAGAGCCTCAATCATGTTCCAAGAAGGATGGACAAGGTAAAGAAAATCTTCAATGTGAGCTTCAAGGTGAAGCCAATTCATGACACTTCAAGTGCATTGATTGAGCTAGATGGCCACTCAAAGGTATGTAAAAGTTCTCCCCTTGAATATGTTACTTCCTTGTCATGTGGTAGTGTTTGTGAGAATTCTATACTAGTTGATGAATTGTGTGATTACAATGTGTTTGCAACTAGTGTAGAGTCGGTTGGTCAACTTATGTGTAAATGTGAACCACTAGTTGAGTGGGATGATAAGCCACATCATGATGTGAGCTCGGTTTTCATTGAACCTCTCTTTAGTGAAGATTGTATAGTTGACCTTGCTTGTAACCCTTGTTATAACACCCCACCTATATTTGATAAAGGGGAAGATGAATTGAATGAATACCCTATTCTTTTCCTTGATGAATTGCTTGATAATGGTGGACCTATGTGTTATAGTGAGGATGGTAGTGACCTTGAGGAGTCCCTAGTGGTTGAGATGGATCGAATTGTAGTTGATGACTCCTCAAGTGTGGATGATGACTCTAGTTTGGATGCCTCACCTTTGATGGGTAGTGGGTTTGTTTTCACTAACCCTTTGTTTGAAGGGGATTTTCAAAGAGGTGATGGTGTATATCAAACTAGAGAAGAGTTTGGATTTAAACCTCCATGGTTTGGAAAGTTGAACTCTATAGAAAATCCATTGTTTGGAACTCCAAGTGAGATGAGTGGTCTTGGTATTGGGTGTGTTGTACCATCTTCTAGTAGTCCTAACCTTCATTGTGTGTACTATAATGATGAAGAACCTATTTTGGAGACTTTCCTTAGGAGTTTGCCTAGTGAGGAAGATTGTCTTAGAGGTGGATTTGGAGGTGAGGAAGTCACTCATGGTGTGTGTAACAGTGCTTCCAAGAAGGGGAGTGGAGTATTTGATGTTAGTTGTCAATTGAACTATTTTGTTTATTCCACCCCACATGTTGATCACACCTTGGGGTTTGAGCATGCCAAAGCCAATGAGTCACATTATGAAAGTAATGCATTGAAGGCTTGGTGTGTTGACCATAAGCTTGGAGGTCATAAGGAATTTAGTTGCTTAATGTTGCATGTTCCATGTTTTATTGATCTCTTTGCTTGTTATAGTAGTGAGTTCTTATCATTGTTGAGCCAAGAACTAGTTGTTTCTTTTGGAGACCTATTCTTTTTGATTGGTATTGATACTTGGCTCTATCACAAAAGTGTGATTTTCACATCACGTGCACTCACTCTTGTTGGACTTGCCTACTCTTGTAGTGGAAAGTTTTGGTTTGATCTTATTGGACTTAGGGATCATAGGAATTTTGATGGCGTGATCTTTCATATTATCTACCCTATTAATCTCTTTGATGAATCTTGTGTTGAGCGCACCCCTCGGGGAAGCCAAGTACTTTTTGTTTTCTTTGGAAACATGCGCTTTATCATTGTCATTGATACTTGGTTATACCATAAGAGTGTGTTTTCCACACTACTTGCCCTAACCTACTCTTGTAGTAGGAGCTTTTGGATGTGCTTGTCTTTGGATGTAGGTCTTGATGGTTTGATTTCGAGGACGAAATCCTTTTAAGAAGGGGAAGATGATGCAGGGAAAATTGAGCCTAAGGCACTTACCATCAAGAGCCGGGATTGGAGGATGCAAAGGACGAGAGGTCAAGAGCATCGGAGAAGAGTTCGGGAGCATTTTGAAGATCGAGGCATTGGCTCCAAGCCCAGGCGCCCCGCCCAGGTAAAGCAGGCGCTCCGCCCAAGCAAGGAGCAGCCTAGGCGCTCCGCCTCCATGGTGGGTGCTCCGCCCAAGCAAGGAGCAACCTGACAGCTCACTTCACTGATCAAAATGGGACAAATCAAGGCGCTCCGCCTCCCTTCCAGGCGCTCCGCGTACTTGACTAGCATTCCGAGATTTTAGTCTAGTCATTTACTATTTAAGCCCTACGTGGTCTATTATGTGTAATAAACTTGTAGGGGCTTTTATGTCATTTCATTAGGAGTGTGGAACATCTATAAATACCACACTTAGTCATTTTATTTCATTAGCTAGATTTTGAGATTGAAGAATAGATTTTAGAAGAGACTAGGTCCTTCTTGTTGAAGCTTGGCTTCATGTATCTCTTACTTGGAATCTATGGTCGATTGCCTCTAGTGTGACCCCGTGAGTGGTTCAAGTCTCTTTTTCTTTTTGAATCAATCTACTTGGTTAGTTTGATTCGTTCTTTCTTCTATTTCTGTTCTTCCCCGTCCCTTATTTCTTTGATCTCGTTTTTACTTTATTGCTTCTGCTATCTTTGTTGCTTCCGCTCGTTTACGCTGCATCAAGGTACTTTTGAACTAATTGGCTTTGCTGATGCTGATTATGCAGGTCATCTGGTGGACAGGAAAATCACTTCAGGGATGGCAATTCTTAGTCTTTGTCTAGTTTCTTGGGCTACAAAGAAGCAGAACTGAGTAGCCTTGTCTACTGCAGAAGCAGAGTATGTAGCAGCTGCATCATGCTGCTCACAATTACTATGGATCAAATAGAAGTTGGAGGACTTTGGAATTAAATGTGGAGTTGTGCCTATTTTCTGTGATAACACAAGTACAGTGAACATTGCCAAGAACTCAGTCCAACACAAAAGAACAAAGCACATTGATATTAGATACCATTTTCTTAGAGATAATATGGAGAAGGGATCACCATGAATTCTTGCAGGACTGAAGACCAAATTGCTGACATATTTACCAAAGCACTGAACAAAGTTTTATTTGAGAGGAACATGTTAGAGTTAGAGGTGACTAAAATACACTGATGACTCAGCATTTATTCCCCAAGGATTGGTTAGTTAAGTGTTCATTATTTTGTTTGTAACTATTGTTGCTGTTGTCCTGTCTAATTTTGTACTTTATTTAAGTATATTTGTTCAACTGAGTACCATTAGAATATGCTAATGTGTTTCCATGAAAGAACCTACAGGATACGTAGATGGAACTAAGAGAACCATGAGGAACTATGTCCAGGTACATCTACATAGCTATTTATGTTAAGTGTCATAACTGAAATTGATTGTTTGATGAACGTGCATCAAGGAAACATTCCATGATTGTGTAACCGCCCATCATTATAGGAACAATTTCCTTTTGTGGTTATACTACTATAAGACTCCAACTGACCGCACCTATTCTAGAAGCCTTAAATGGGTAAGTGTCACGACCCAATTTCCAAGGGCTCGTGATGGCACCTAAACAACATTTGCCTAGGCGAACCAATGAAACAAGATGCAAAAAAGAACAATAATGTGAAAAGATCATAAATGGATATATAAATATAAAAGGGTGAAGTCCAAAAGAATATATCCACAAAAGAATTGGAGCATTCTAAGAGTGACTCAATAAAGTATGAATATACATCAAAGAAATCTGAGTCCTATCTCTAAGTGACTCCGGCGGTATGCCACCACGGTCTGTGTGGTCGGCTCACCTCAATCAAAAGTCTCAGAAGCCTCGGGAACCGCTAACGTCTGGGCTGCTGACTGGATGAAGGACCTGCGCACGTAGCAGAGTAAGTTATGAGCCAAAGCCCAGTAAGATCACCGACAGGCCCGCTAAGGTACCCTTGCGGGACAAGTCGCTACATGCATCATAAGCAACAACATACTATAGTAATCATACAATAAAGTAGTGAAATCACAAATAGATGTAACACATTCCATACACACAAGTAGTAACCAGAAGTCTCAAGGATTTATGCCCATCCAACGTAAGGCATAGGTCAACTCAGCGGCGGTTTGGAGGTCCAATCTCTACTCCCGTGCCGACTAACCTAGACCTACGATGGACTAGCAACACCACTACTAAGTATCAACCATATACCGTGACCCGAAGTCACTATCACAATCATGAATAAGTAGACCAACGACCCGTAGTCGTTGGCTCATCTCAAATCTGTCTACGATCGCACCACACCCCCTGTCAAGTGCGTCGTATCTTAATAAATCAAGTGACCACACCACACCCCCTGTCAAGTGTGTCACATCTCAAAGATCAAGTGTCCACACCACACCCCCTGTTAAGTGTGACACATCTCATAGTATAGGCGACACCACACCCCCTGTCAAGTGTCCCTCTAACAGGTATTAATATCCACGACATTAATAACAATAACAGAAATAATAACAGAAATATTAATAACGATAATATTTCACAGTCACCGTAACCCAGGTTGGTTATGCTAGCTGAACGTAAGGCGAAGGTTAACCCGACCACAGTTTGGGGGTACAATCCCTACTCCCATGTCGTCCAACCCAAGGTTATGTATAGACAGCACTACCCAACCCGGCACGTGAACAAATCAAATACCAATATCATACAAAAGCCGGCAAAATCCTCGGCAAGACATTTATCATGACATGCCGGCAACATCCTCGGCCATGTCCCAAGTTCTTGCTATCTAAGCATGGCGTAGCAAGCGTTACTACGATATAAATTTAACCTACCTCGACGTAGCGTTTAGACCGGCACATACCTCGGTCGAGTCACAATCTCGCTATTTATAACAAACAATAATAGCAAGTAATTCACATCATTAATCCTAACCATTGTTAGGTGTATATATGCGTACATGAAGCATACTAGCATGAAGGAAGAGTCCACAAGCACAATAGAGGTCAAGTCTCACTTACCTCGAAATTCGGGCTCAAATGCTGGGAAGAATCTCCTTTCCCGCTCGCCTTGTCTGCGAAGGACTCTCCACTAGGTCTATTAAGACAAGATATAGCACATATGAGTGCTCAATTATAGCTATTTAAGCCTATAGGCATCCTAGGGTAAAAATTACCAAAATGCCCTCGGGTAGGGCCGAGCCCTAAATTTACAAAATGTACTTTTCCGGACTCCCCATGCTCCCGTGAGTCCAAAAGTACACTTAGATTCCATATGCGAGCCTTGCTCGATGTCTTTCCCCAATTCTTAAGAATCTAGGGTTCTAACCCATTTCCAAGAATCAACCCTTTGATTCTTGTGTTAATCAACATAAAGATGGATTGAAAGGGCTTACCTTAAGTGTAAGTATGATTGGGTCTTCAAGAAATACCCAAAAATCGCCTCAAGAGCTCACCAAATGATTTTTATAAGTTATTGGTGCAATGCAAACCCGAAGGAGTTGCTTAGCACAAACGCAGAAGATAAACAACAAAAGATAAAGATAGAAGCAAGACAAAACTTGCTTCTTTTGAAAGAACAGTGAGGAACCTGTCTCAAAGCTCGATCAAAAGGGACACAAGAATCACCTAAACTATGCAACAATCCTCAAGAGAACATTGCCTCTTGTAAACTGAATGATCAAAGAGGAATGTTCAATCGGATGAACCGAAAGCCACAAGTCCATAAAAGCCCTCACAAGGGGTTGCTCACGACGGAGACAAGAAATGTGCTCGGCACTTTCATTAATTCATCAATGTTCAAAAACTAGGTACTTACAATGAAAGGAAACAAGGTTTATATAGGAAATACTAAGGGTAAACTAGTAAAAGGGTCACAGGCGACCAATAGAAATAAGCCACGCAGGGCTGAGTTAAATTGTGTTCGGCAGACTTTGGCTTCGGTAAGCCTTGGCTTCGGTTCTCGATTGTCTGCTCGAACACACTTGTTGCCTTCGGACGCTCAATTGTCTTCGAGCTCATTGTCCTCGGTCACTTTGCCATCGGGCTCAAATCTGAAGATAATGCCTTCGGTTCTTGAGCTCGGCCACTCAGCTTTGGAGCAATTGTTTTCCTTCGGCCAGGCTAAGTGAACGTGCACATCGTGCAGTAGCTTGGCTTGGCTTCTTGTCATCGGTCTCCCCGGTGGATTGAACACTTGATCAGCACGTGTTCGGGCTGCATCATCCTCCCCTTCTTGAGAAGATTTCGTCCTCGAAGCTAGCCCTCCTCGTCCTCCGAAGTTGGACCTATAACACAAGGAATTAAGTCAGCAACATTAAAGGTGTTGGACACGTTATACTCACCAGGGAGGTCGATCACGTAAGCATTGTTGTTGATCTTGGTCAACACTTGAAATGGACTATCCCCTCGAGGAGCCAACTTTCCTTTCCTTTGGTTCGGGAAGCGTTCCTTTCGGAAGTGAACCCAAACCCTATCTCCCTTCTTTAATTCCAGCTTTTTACGCCCCTTGTTTTTCTTTAAGGCAACCTTTGCATAGGCCTCCTCGAGGTTCTTCTTCGCCTTGGCATGCAACTCGAGCAGAGCTTTGGCTTGGTGAGTACCTTCAAAATCAATAACAACATCTCGAGGCAATGGGGTTAGGTCAAGTGGAATTAAAGGGTTAAATCCATACACACACTCGAACGGGGTCATGTTAATCATTCGATGCACCGTTCGATTGTATGCAAACTCCATCATGGGCAAACGATCAGCCTAGTTTCCAACCTTCCCTTTGGTCATTGCCCGAAGCAAAGATCCCAAGGTTCGGTTAACTACCTCGGTCTGTCCATCAGTCTGAGGATGGTGAGACGTCGAGAATAGTAGCTTGGTGCCGAGGGCACCCCACAAACACTTCCAAAAATGACTCAAGAACTTCGAGTCTCGATCACTCACAATAGTACGAGGTACACCATGCAATTTTAACACGTTAGAAACAAACAATGTAGCTACATGCTGTGCATCATCACACTTTTTGCAAGGAATAAAGTGAGCCATTTTTGAAAAACGGTCAACCACAACGAAGATGCTATCATGTCCTCCCCCCAACCTCGGTAACCCCAAGACAAAGTCCATAGATATATCAACCCAAGGTAGATCAGGCACAGGCAACGGGGTGTACAAACCATGAGGGTTGGACTTCGATTTTGCTTTCTTGCAAACGAGACAAGCGTTGCAAAGCTTTTCCACATCTCGTCGCATTTTGGGCCAATGGAACTGCTCGGTCAAGATACCAAGAGTTTTGTCGACACCGAAGTGTCCCATTAGTCCGCCGGAATGAGCTTCTCGAACCAAGAGCTCTCTCCACGATGACACTGGCACACAAACCCTCCCATTCTTGAAGAGGTAGCCATCATTCCATTGATATTTCTCAACCCTTCGGCCACTCAAGATTGCGTCACGAACACATTTCAGCTTGGGATCGTCCTCGTACATCGACTTGATGCTTTCGAATCCCATAAGCCTAGAGGCGAGAGTGGTCGCTAAGGCAAATTTCCTTGATAGCGCATCGGCCACAACATTGTCTTTACCCTTTTTGTAATGAATTACATAGGGAAAGCTCTCAATAAATTCAACCCACTTGGCATGTCTTCGGTTCAACTTCTCCTGTCCTCGGAGATGCTTCAAGGACTCGTGATCACTTTTGATCACAAATTCTCGAGGCCACAAATAATGCTGCCAATGGGCGAGTGCTCGAACGAGGGCATATAATTCCTTGTCATACGTTGAGTAGTTCAAGGCTGCACCCTTAAGCTTTTCGCTGAAGTAAGCGATCGGCTTCGATTCTTGCATGAGCACTCCTCCGATCCCAACTCCAGACGCATCACACTCGACTTCGAATGCTTTGCCGAAGTCAGGGAGTTGCAACAACGGGGCAGAACAAAGCCTCCGTTTCAACTCTTGGAAAGCCCTTTCTTGGGACTCTCCCCACACAAATGGATTGTCTTTCTTAACCAGCTCGGTTAAAGGAGCTGCCACGGTGCTAAAGTCACGAACAAACCTTCGGTAAAAGCTAGCTAAACCATGGAAGCTACGAACTTGTGATACCGAGGTCGGAGTTGGCCAATCTTTGATGGCTTCGACTTTTGATTCGTCGACTTCGACACCATTAGCACTGACAACGAATCCAAGAAAGACCACACGATCGACACCGAAGGCGCATTTCTTGAAGTTGGCATACAACTTCTCTTCTCGAAGCTTTTCAAGTACTTGCCTTAGGTGTTCGACATGTTCATCCACGGTTCTGCTATAAACAAGTATGTCATCGAAATAAACGACAACGAACTTGTTTATGAACGGTTTGAGCACATGGTTCATCAATCGCATGAATGTGCTCGGTGCATTGGATAAGCCAAAAGGCATTACCAACCATTCATATAGACCGAATTTGGTCTTGAATGCGGTTTTCCACTCGTCTCCGGGTTTCATTCGGATCTGGTGGTAACCGGACCTGAGGTCTATCTTCGAAAAGCATGAAGAACCACTTAACTCATCTAGCATGTCATCTAATCGAGGGATAGGATGACGATACTTTACCGTTATTTTGTTGACTGCTCGACAGTCAACACACATTCGCCATGTTTCATCCTTCTTCGGGACAAGGATAACAGGAACGGCGCAAGGACTCAAGCTCTCACGAACGAGGCCTTTGTTCAACAATTCATCAACCTGCCGTTGGAGCTCTTTGGTGTCTTCGGGATTACACCGGTATGCAGGTTTGTTAGGGATTTGAGACCCTGGCATGAAGTCAATTTGGTGCTCGATTCCCCTTAACGGAGGTAATCCACCTGGCATTTCCTCGGGAAACATGTCCTCGAAGTCCTGCAAAACTTTACGAACAAACAAAGGCAAAGGGTTATCATTAGAAAAATCATCATTAAAGTTTAGAAAGATACCCTTGTGCACGAGGTAAATCATCATCTGACCGTGGTCGTTGCCTCGTAAGATCTCACCGGGTTGCATGATTGCACAAATTCCTTTCACTTCAGGCGGTGAGTTTGTCTCTTCGGGCCCCAATTTTGCTCCCATCGGAAGCTTAGCTTTGGCCGCTTCTTTCAATTCTTTCATTTGTTTATAGTCCTCGGTGACTTGTTTTGGAGACAAGGGTTTGAGTATGAAACTCTTCCCATCAAGCTTCACAGTGTAAGTGTTGGATCTGCCATTGTGAACAGTTGTTCGGTCATACTGCCATGGTCGACCCAATAGCAAATGACAAGCTTGCATCGGAACCACATCGAATATCATTTCATCTTGATACTCTCCGATTTTGAACTTGATCCACACTTGTTTGACAACTCTCAATTCTCCACACTCGTTCAGCCATTGTAATTTGTAAGGGTGGGGATGCTTCATCGTAGGTAATCCCATTTGTGAAACCACAGTTTGGCTCACTACATTGGCACAACTACCGGAATCAATGATCATCGAACACACCTTTCCCCTCACTCAACATCGGGCATGAAAGAGGTTTTCTCTTTGGTTGTCCTCTTCTTCAAGAGTCATGCAGCTCAAATTCCTTCGAACCACAAGAAACATTTCCGGATGATCAGCTTCGGCAGCCTCATGATCATCATCACCTTCAGCTCGGTCAGTCTCCTCGATAAATTCCTCCTCGGTGTCACTCGCTTGCTCATGGACGGTTCCATCTTCGAGCAGAAGCATAACCTTGCGAGTTGGACACTCTTTTGCCATGTGACCATAACCTTTGCATTTGTGACACTGAATATTTGAAGCACTAGGAGAGTTGAGTTGAACTTTACCTCCCACTTCTCTCGACTGGTTAACGGTCACACCTCTTTCGAAGGGTCTCCTCGAATCTCGAACAGTGTTAGCACTTGTTTGGTTTGGACTCTTCCATTCTTTACCTCGGTTCAAAGGAGTAGAAGTAGTGACTCCTCGATACCGGTTTGCTTTTTCTTCCTTCACCAATTTTTCAGCCTCGGTAGCAGCATCAAACAAATCTTCCAACGTGTGGTACACGTGGAGTCTCAACTGAGATGACACATCCCTAGCCAAGCCATTTTTGAACCGGATAATGGCTTGTTCCTCGTCTTCAGTCAGATCAAGATTCAGTCGAACCTTTTCAAATTCATCATGGTACTCTTGAACTGACTTGGACCCTTGCTTTAGCTCATAGAGTTTTTGCATCTGCGTCTGCCTGTACTTGGCACTCAAATACTTAGCATCCATTGCTCTTCTCAATTGTGGCCAGGTAGTGACTTCAGGATAGTCATTCCTTCGTCGATGTCTCTTGTCAGATTCCCACCACGTCGATGCATAAGCTTCGAACGAAGCAATGGCATGGGCAGCTTTTCTCTCATCGGTCATCTCATTGGTTTCAAAGATGTGCTCCATTTTAAGCTTCCATTCAAGATACTCATCGGGATCACTAGTTCCTTTAAAGGGAGGAATAGTGATCTTGACACTGTTCAAATTTGAGTCTCGAATACCTCTAGCCTGTTCGGGAAACTCATCTTCTCGATCATTAGCCTCACGCTCAATATTTCTTCCAACATTTGCGCCTCGGCCTCGACCTCGGAAATTTCCACGACCTCGGTGAGCTTGCCTTCGTTGAGCGAATGGCAGCTCACGCTCATATTCGTCCTCGGGAAATTCCTCTTCATCAACCTCCTCGGCAACGGCTCCAAGATCTCTTTGGGCCTTTGGAGGTGGTATTCTTTCTCCTCAGGGAATGCCCAAGTTTTGATAAGCAGCTTGGGGATTGCCCAAGTTAAGTTCTCTTCGAATTGCTTCACTTGTCAACTGATGTTGTCGTACAAGCTCAGCATACAGCTCAGGTTTCATCGGAGTGGATTGGCTCGTTCCAATGCCGGACCCATTCATGGCCACAGACGCGCTTCCCTGCTCGAGGAGAGTCACTCGAGCAGTCACTCCTCTTATTTCGGCACTGACGCCTTGTATCGCAGCCATGAGATCGACTAACGACACTTCGGGCTTCTCAATGCTTTTGCCATCATTTCCAGCCATGGTACCTGCACAAGTCAAAGATCAAACAAATGTTAGGGTTAGAAATCACCTCACACACTCCCTCACCTTTGATGGGTGGCACTCGGGTCCACTCAATTTATGGGTTCGGTTTTTGATCACTCAAGGACTTGTTAACAGTGGCTCGTCTGATTGATCGGTCCTCTAAGATCCTTCAAGTTCGACAATAGTCACTGCCTCTTCGGGAAGAGTGAAGTGATGTTCGACTCGATGGAACGGACGCTTTTAACTGAGCTCGGGGAGTCAAAAGAATTTCTACGAAAGTTTGGACTTCGGTCACCCCTTCGCACAAATTCCTATCAGCTTAAAAGAGTTAGTACGACCTCGAGTAGGACAATTACTCAAAAGATCTACCAACTAGAATTTTGACACGAAAGAAAGTGAGAACCTAGGAGAATCTACCCTTTGATTCCCTTTTGGAATCTTCCTCGGCCACACCAACTCTTGTCCGTACAAGAGTGGTCCCTCCTTGGTACGGATAGGGTTTTACCTTATCCACTTCCCTTTTTCTCAGCCGACAAATTTCACCTGGGGTTTTGATGTTTACACTTTACCCCTTCTTCTTCAATGGAACAGTGACCTTTGCTCCGGCGTACGGACAAATCTACTTCGGTTCACTGACCACGAATTTCAACAGATCTGGGTTGCTCTTTCGACTCCGGTCTTAAACGACATCGGAGGAAGTCAAAATCCTTCGAGCTAAGAACCAGCTCGCCGTGTCGTACACTGTTACAGTTTTGCAACAACTTTCCGGCGTACGGACAATGTTTTTCAAACTTAGACTTCGATTTTCAAGCAACAAACAAACCCAAATCACTCAAGAACCACCAATCTTCACTGGTTTCTTCCAAACTCGATGGGATTCGAGTTTTCAGTCACCATTAAAGCTCAAACAGTCCAAAAATTCACCAAGAAACCCTAGTCACGAAATCAGTACGTCGGGTACTTGTTGGAATCAGGAACCAATGGTGAACAAGAATCAATAGTTGTTTTTTCCAAACAACCAACAATCAAACACAATTTTTTTGAATTTTCTTTTTAACACCTTTTTTTTTTTTTTTTTTTTTTTTTTTTTTTTTTTTTTTGTAAAATAATAACACCAACAGTGATAAAACCAAATCAAGAACACGAAAAAGGAAAACAAAGACACACGCACGAAAATAAGGGTAACTTGAACAGGATTTGGGGTTGCAGAAACAAGCCAAAACCGTGCTCTGATACCAAGATGGTGCAATGCAAACCCGAAGGAGTTGCTTAGCACAAACGCGGAAGATAAACAACAAAAGATAAAGATAGAAGCAAGACAAAACTTGCTTCTTTTGAAAGAACAGTGAGGAACCTGTCTCAAAGCTCGATCAAAAGGGACACAAGAATCACCTAAACTATGCAACAATCCTCAAGAGAACATTGCCTCTTGCAAACTGAATGATCAAAGAGGAATGTTCAATCGGATTAACCGAAAGCTACAAGTCCATAAAAGCCCTCACAAGGGGTTGCTCACGACGGAGACAAGAAATGTGCTCGGCACTTTCATTAATTCATCAATGTTCAAAAACTAGGTACTTACAATGAAAGGAAACAAGGTTTATATAGGAAATACTAAGGGTAAACTAGTAAAAGGGTCATAGGCGACCAATAGAAATAAGCCACGCAGGGCTGAGTTAAATTGTGTTCGGCAGACTTTGACTTCGGTAAGCATTGGCTTCGGTTCTCGATTGTCTGCTCGTACACACTTGTTGCCTTCGGACGCTCAATTGTCTTCGAGCTCATTGTCCTCGGTCACTTTGCCATCGGGCTCAAATCTGAAGATAATGCCTTCGGTTCTTGAGCTCGGCCACTCAGCTTTGGAGCAATTGTTTTCCTTCGGCCAGGCTAAGTGAACGTGCACATCGTGCAGTAGCTTGGCTTGGCTTCTTGTCATCGGTCTCCCCGGTGGATCGAACACTTGATCAGCACGTGTTCGGGCTGCATCAGTTATGAACCGAAATGGCCCGAAATGGCCTTTTTATAGCAGTTTTTTTTTGCCTCTGTGACAGCTTCTTTTGAAAAATTCATAACTCTTGATAGGAATGTCCAAATGATCTGAAACCGGTGCCATTAGAACCATAACTCAAAGGGCTACAACTTTAATGTTTTGAGTTTTTCCTAATTCCTTACGGATTGGCCGAAAAATCAGCTTTTATCCGGCTATTTGCTCCAAAACAGAACAGAAAAGTCGCACCAGATTTTCTACTGTTTTAGGGGCAAAACGGGACCCTACGAAGCTCGGAATGATCCCAAATTTTTCACACAAGCCATAAAATACTTCAGTGACATGCTCGTCAAGACGGAACTCAATTCGGACCTCCAGAACTCAAAAAGTGGGTCCCACGGCAAAGGTTCAATTTTCGACTTTCGCCAAAATAGTGAAATTCAACCAAACGACCTCGGAATCCAATTCCGAAAGTTGCTACAAGTCACAAATGACTATACGAACCTAACGAAACTTTCGGATCTCTCATCGGAGCTCATTTGCTCAAATCGAGCTCGGAAACCTCTTTTAACTCTTTTAAACTTCCGAAACGGGGACTTTATCAAAATTCCTATCAAACGAGGTCCGTTTTCAATTTTGAAGGTTGCTACTTATCATAAATGACGAGACGGACCTAACGGTGCGTTCGGATTTTCCATCGGGGTTCGTTTACTCAAAACGACCTATCGAAACCCCAAATTCCTTTCCGGAATTTCATAAACGGATCCTTTTCTCGAAAACCTATCAAACGGACTCCGTTTCAACTCAGATTTCACAGACGGGTCATAAATGACCTAACGGAGCTTTTGGGACTATCGACACGCAAATCGAGGTCTCGAATCCCGTAACGACTATTTGAGGGTCGTTACATTCTCCCCCACTTAGACTCTCGGCCGTCCTCGGACGAGCCTAAGTCTAAGGTAGGATCCACACACTAGCCACGGAGCTGGAACGGATTTTGAGGACCCCTCGGTACCACCCGAAATCAATAAAACTTAAAAATGCAAATTCAGGCTTAGAAAATACAAGGATTTCATACCTGAATCATCGAACAAGCGCGGATGCCTCTCACGCATCTCGGACTCAAGCTCCCAAGTGGCCTCGGCAATGGAGTGATGCCCACACTGAACTCTCACAAGCAGGATCACCTTCGATCTCATCTTACGGACCTCTCTAGCCACAATAGCAATAGGCTCCTCCGAATAAGCTAAGTCGCCATCTACCTCCACGGAAGCCATATCGATCACATGAGACAGATCGTGAACATACTTCCGGAGCATGGACACATGGAACACCGGATGAACAGACAGAGAGGGAGGCAAAGCCAGTCTATAAGCAACGGCGCCAACGCGCTCCAATATGTCAAAAGGCCCAATGAACCTAGGACTGAGCTTGCCTTTCTTCCCAAATCTCATAACACCCTTCATGGGCGACACTCTGAGGAATACCCGGTCCCCAACCATGAACTCAAGATCTCTCCGCCTCCGATCTGCATACGATATCTACCGGCTCTGAGCCATGCGGAGTCGATCCTGAATAACCCGGACCTTATCTAAGGTCTGCTGCACCAAATCGGGCCCCAACACCTGGACCTCACCAGACTCGAACCAACCGATAGGCGAGCGACATCTCCGACCATACAATGCCTCAAACGGAGCCATCTGGATAGAAGCCTGATAGCTATTATTATACGCAAACTCTGCTAGCGGCAAATGGCTATCCCAATGGCCTCCAAAATCAATAGCACACGCCCTCAACATATCCTCGAGGATCTGAATGGTCCGCTCAGACTGGCCATCAGTCTGCGGGTGAAATGCAGTGCTGAGATCGACCCGAGTACCCAGCTCTCTCTGAAAAGATCTCCAAAACTGAGCTGTGAACTGAGCACCTCGGTCAGAAATGATAGAAACAGGAGCACCATGCAATCTCACAATCTGCTCAATGAAGATACGAGCCAGACGCTCCGAGGTATAAGTAGTCCTCACTGGAATGAAGTGAGCCGACTTCGTCAGTCGATCAACTACTACCCACACTGAATCATGCTTACCCACGGTCAGCGGCAAACCAACTACGAAATCCATAGTGATCTGCTCCCACTTCCACTCGGGAATGGGCATAGACTGGGTCACCCCGGCTGGCCTCCGGTGCTCATACTTCACCTGCTGGCAATTCAAACACCGAGATACATAATCAGCAACATCCTTCTTCATCCCTTTCCACCAATACAGCTCTCGAAGATCATGATACATCTTCGCAGTACCCGGATGAATGGAATATCTCGAACTGTGAGCCTCTGCCAAAATCATCTGCCTCAGCTCCACAATGGCTGGAACACATACCCAGCCGTTAAGCCGTAAAGCACCATCATCACCAATCACGAACGAGGACACTCCCCCACTCAGGACCCTGTTCCGGAGATCTCTCAGATAAGGATCCTCGAACTGCCTTTCCCGAATCTGGGAAGCTAAAGACGACTGAGACCCCACATATGCAAGCACCCGGCCTGGAACAGAATCATCAAACCGAACCCCACTAATGGACAAAGCCTGCAACTCATGGGCCAACGGCCTCATATCAGCATCAAGATAGGCGAGGCTACCCATGGACTTCCTACTCAAGGCATCGGCTACAACATTAGCCTTTCCGGGATGATACCGGATAGAAAGATCATAATCCTTCAGCAGCTCTAACCAGCGGCGCTGTCTCCCGTTCAAGTTCTTCTGAGTGAACAAGTACTGGAGACTCTTATGATCGGTGAATATCTCACATGGCTCGCCATAAAGATAGTGCCTCCACAACTTCAGTGCAAACACGACAGCTAACAGCTCCAAATCATGGACATGATAATTCTTCTCATGGACCTTCAGCTGTCTCGAGGCATAAGCTATCACCTTACCCTCCTGCATCAGAACGCTACCCAGGCCAACACCCGAAGCATCACAATATACGGTGAATCCCCCGGATCCACTAGGCAAGGCCAACACTGGCGCTGAAGTCAACAGAGTCTTAAGCTTCTGGAAGCTAGACTCACAGGCATCGGACCACAGGAAAGGAACATTCTTCTGGGTCAACTTCGTCAGAGGTGCTGAAATAGAAGAAAACCCCTCGACGAACCGCCGATAATAACCTGCCAAGCCTAAGAAACTCCAAATCTCTGTAGGAGAAGTAGGCCTAGGCCAACTCTGAACGGCCTCTATCTTCTTCGGATCAACACATACCCCATCCTTGGTCACCACGTGACCTAGGAAAGATACAGAACTGAGCCAAAATTCACACTTGGAGAATTTGGCATACAACTGCTGATCCCTCAGAGTCCGAAGAACAACTCTCAAATGCTGCTCATGCTCCTCCCTGCTCCTCGAATAAACCAAGATATCATCGATAAACACAATGACGAAGAAGTCAAGGTAGGCCTTGAACACTCGGTTCATCAGATCCATGAAAGCAGCTGGGGCATTCGTAAGCCCGAAAGACATCACCAGAAACTCATAGTGGCCATATCGGGTACGAAAAGCAGTCTTGGAAACGTCCTCGGACCGAATCCTCAACTGATGATACCCCGACCTCAAATCAATCTTCGAGAAGAAGGTAGCACCCTGAAGCTGATCAAACAAATCATCAATACGCGACAAAGGATACCTATTCTTGATAGTAACCTTATTCAGCTGCCGGTAATCAATACACATCCGCATAGAGCCATCCTTCTTCTTCACAAATAATACCGGGGCACCCCATGGAGACACACTGGGCCTAATGAAGCCCTTATCGAGCAAATCCTGAATCTGCTCCTTCAGCTCCCTCAACTCAACAGGAGCCATACGATACGGGGGAATAGATTTAGGCTGAGTGCCTGGCAATAGATCAATGCAAAACTCTATCTCCCGCATAGGCGGCAAACCCGGCAAATCATCAGGAAACACATCCGGATACTCACAAACAACCGGAACTCTATCAAGGGATAACTCCTCTGCCCGGACATCCCGAACTGAAGCAATATATCCCTCGCACCCACTAGATATCATCCTCTGCGCCTCCAAGAAAGAAATGATCCTACTCTTCGGAGAAGGCCTGGAACCTCTCCATACAACCCGAGACTCACCCTCTGCCCCGATCGTCACGGACTTGGCATGGCAATCCAAAGTCGCATGACAGGAAGCCAGCCAATCCATGCCCATAATGACATTAAAATCAGACATATCGAGCAGCATCAGGTCCACTAAGGACTCTACACCACAGATGGAGATCATACACTGCCGATAACCCCTATCTACACATATAGAAGACCCGACAGGGGTGGCAACCATAAAGGGATCATCTAAGAAGACCAGATCCCTGCCCAAGCAAGGGGCAAATCGCGGCGACACATACGAATAGGTAGACCCCGGATCAATAAGAGCATAAGCATCGCGGTCACAGACAGAAATAATACCTGTGATGACATCATTGGATGCCTCAGCATCCTGACGAGTCATAGCATAGACCTGCGCCGAGCCTCCTGAACCCGGAGCTCTCTGAGACTGCTGTCTAGGAGGAATCTGAGAAACGGGCCTGGCGGCCTGAGGACCAGATGGTACCATAGCTGCGGATCCCTGGCGACCTGATGAAACATAAGGGCAACTCCTGACATAGTGCTCTGGAGACCCACACTCAAAACATCCATCACCTCTACCTCCTCTACCGCCTCTACCACCTCTGCCATGCCCACCTCTAGACGAACACCTCCCATGATGCCTCTGATGGCACCTCCCGCACTGCGGCGGACCAGACTGCGAAGAGCCACCCCGCCTCTGGGATGACCGAGGCCTCGGGGTCTCTGAAGAAAAATCCTAGGCAGGCAAAGCAGCAGCCTGGGGCCTAGACTGAGAACGGCCCTGATGACCCTGACCCCTCTGATCGGATCCACTATACCCACCAGACTGACGCGATCTCTTGGCCGCCCTCTCCGCGTCAGCCCTGGCGAAGATATCCTCCATCTGCCGCGCCACATCAACTATCTCAAAATATGACTTGTTGCCCATATCAGGGGCAACAGCTACCTGCAAGCGGGGATGAAGACCCTCAACAAACCGGAGGACCTTGTCCCTCTCCTGAGCCACCATAGCCGGCGCAAACTGAGACTACCACAAGAACCTGGTGTCATACTCTGAAACAGACAGGTTTCCCTGCCTCAACCCCTCAAACTCGCGCCTCTGAGCATCGTGCTGACTCTGGGGCACGAACCTGCTCATGAACATAGACACGAACTCAGCCCAAGACAAAGGAGGGAGGTCACTAGACCTCTGCCGCATCATGGAGACCCACCATGTCTCCGCATCTCCCGATAATCTGAAAGAAGCACACTGCACCCCTAAGGTGTCTCTAGTACCAAGAACTGTCAAAATCTTCTCACACTTCTGAATGTACCTCTGGGCAGTACATGTAGCTGAGGTACCGTCGAACTCTAGAGGCTGAAGCTTCATGAATGACTCTATCCTCTTGGCAACCTCCTCAGTGCCCATAGGAGGAGTAGAAATAACAGGACCTGCCTGAGGAGCAGAAGCAGAAGGCTGGGCAATATGATCAGGAGCAGCCTTAGAAGTAGGCGTGCTCATAACAGGTGTGGTCGGCTGAGGAGCCGAAACAGGAGCTGCAACATCATCTCTGACAGGGACCTGATGGCTAGACAAGGCCATCAGTCTCATATACTCCTCTGAAGAGATCACAACGGTGCCTGGCACAACAGCAGGCACAGGGGGAATAGATGCTGACAGAGTCGCTGCGGACACCGCAGGGATAGCTGTGTCCTGCCTAGTGGCTGACGGGCGACCTGCCCGAGTCTTCTTAGCAGCTGGCGGCTGCGTAGGTGCTGATGGCTCTCCCGCAGACGCGGGTGTAGAAAATGCAGCCCTCCTGGCTGAGGATGCTCGCGTCCTCGCCATCTGATACAATACACGAAAAAGGGTCAGCACCTATATAAGCTACTCAGCACGAATAGAGATGAAACGAAGGGAAAACAATTCCTAACATGCCCTTGTAGCCTCTCGCTCATAAGTATGGTCGACGACATACCCATAAGCAAGACTCTACTCAGGCACTGCTCCAAGACTCCTAGGACTCGAATTAGAACCTAGGGCTCTGATACAAAACTGTCACGACCCAATTTCCAAGGGCTCGTGATGACACCTAAACAACATTTGCCTAGGCGAACCAATGAAACAAGATGCGGAAAAGAACAATAATGTGAAAAGATCATAAATGGATATATAAATATAAAAGGGTGAAGTCCAAAAGAATATATTCACAAAATAATTGGAGCATTCTAAGAGTGACTCAATAAAGTATGAATATACATCAAAGAAATCTGAGTCCTATCTCTAAGTGACTCCGGCGGTATGCCACTACGGTCTGTGTGGTCGGCTCACCTCAATCAAAAGTCTCAGAAGCCTCGGGAACCGCTAACGTCCGGGCTGCTGACTGGATGAAGGACCTGCGCACGTAGCAGAGTAAGTTATGAGCCGAAGCCCAGTAAGATCACCGACAGGCCCGCTAAGGTACCCTTGCGGGACAAGTCGCTACATGCATCATAAGCAACAACATACTATAGTAATCATACAATAAAGTAGTGAAATCACAAATAGATGTAACACATTCCATACACACAAGTAGTAACCAGAAGTCTCAAGGATTTATGCCCATCCAACGTAAGGCATAGGTCAACTCAGCGGCGGTTTGGAGGTCCAATCTCTACTCCCGTGCCGACTAACCTAGACCTACGATGGACTAGCAACACCACTACTAAGTATCAACCATATACCGTGACCCGAAGTCACTATCACAATCATGAATAAGTAGACCAACGACCCGTAGTCGTTGGCTCATCTCAAATCTGTCTACGATCGCACCACACCCCCTGTCAAGTGCGTCGTATCTTAATAAGTCAAGTGACCACACCACACCCCCTGTCAAGTGTGTCACATCTCAAAGATCAAGTGTCCACACCACACCCTCTGTTAAGTGTGACACATCTCATAGTATAGGCGACACCACACCCCCTGTCAAGTGTCCCTCTAACAGGTATTAATATCCACGACATTAATAACAATAACAGAAATAATAACAGAAATATTAATAACGATAATATTTCACAGTCACCGTAACCCAGGTTGGTTATGCTAGCTGAACGTAAGGCGAAGGTTAACCCGACCACAGTTTGGGGGTACAATCCCTACTCCCATGTCGTCCAACCCAAGGTTACGTATAGACAGCACTACCCAACCCGGCACGTGAACAAATCAAATACCAATATCATACAAAAGCCGGCAAAATCCTCGGCAAGACATTTATCATGACATGCCGGCAACATCCTCGGCCATGTCCCAAGTTCTTGCTATCTAAGCATGGCGTAGCAAGCGTTACTACGATATAAATTTAAGCTACCTCGACGTAGCGTTTAGACCGGCACATACCTCGGTCGAGTCACAATCTCGCTATTTATAACAAACAATAATAGCAAGTAATTCACATCATTAATCCTAACCATTGTTAGGTGTATATATGCGTACATGAAGCATACTAGCATGAAGGAAGAGTCCACAAGCACAATAGAGGTCAAGTCTCACTTACCTCGAAATTCGGGCTCAAATGCCGGGAAGAATCTCCTTTCCCGCTCGCCTTGTCCGTGAAGGACTCTCCACTAGGTCTATTAAGACAAGATATAGCACATATGAGTGCTCAATTATAGCTATTTAAGCCTATAGGCATCCTAGGGTAAAAATTACCAAAATGCCCCCGGGTAGGGCCGAGCCCTAAATTTACAAAATGTACTTTTCCGGACTCCCCATGCTCCCGTGAGTCCAAAAGTACACTTAGATTCCACATGCGAGCCTTGCTCGATGTCTTTCCCCAATTCTTAAGAATCTAGGGTTCTAACCCATTTCCAAGAATCAACCCTTTGATTCTTGTGTTAATCAACATAAAGATGGATTGAAAGGGCTTACCTTAAGTGTAAGTATGATTGGATCTTCAAGAAATACCCAAAAATCGCCTCAAGAGCTCACCAAATGATTTTTATAAGTTATGAACCGAAATGGCCCGAAATGGCCTTTTTATAGCAGTTTTTTTTTGCCTCTGTGACAGCTTCTTTTGAAAAACTCATAACTCTTGATAGAAATGTCCAAATGACCTGAAACCGGTACCTTTAGAACCACAACTCAAAGGGCTACAACTTTCATGTTTTGAGTTTTTCCTAATTCCTTACGGATTGGCCGGAAAATCAGCTTTTATCCGGCTGTTTGCGCCAAAACAGAACAGAAAAGTCGCACCAGATTTTCTACTGTTTTAGGGGCAAAACGGGACCCTACGAAGCTCGGAATGATCCCAAATTTTGCACACAAGCCATAAAATACTTCGGTGACATGCTCGTCAAGACGGAACTCAATTCGGACCTCCAGAACTCAAAAAGTGGGTCCCACGGCAAAGGTTCAATTTTCGACTTTCGCCAAAATAGCGAAATTCAACCAAACGACCTCTGAATCCAATTCTGAAAGTTGCTACAAGTCACAAATGACTATACGAACCTAACGAAACTTTCGGATCTCTCATCGGAGCTCATTTGCTCAAATCGAGCTCGGAAACCTCTTTTAACTCTTTTAAACTTCCGAAACGGGGACTTTATCAAAAGTCCTATCAAACAAGGTCCGTTTTCAATTTTGAAGGTTGCTACATTTCATAAATGATGAGACGGACCTAACGGTGCGCTCGGATTTTCCATCGGGGTTCGTTTACTCAAAACGACCTATCGAAACCCCAAATTCCTTTCCGGAATTTCATAAACGGATCCTTTTCTCGAAAACCTATCAAACGGACTCCGTTTCGACTTAGATTTCACAGACGGGTCATAAATGACCTAACTGAGCTTTTGGGACTGTCGACACGTAAATCGAGGTCCCGGATCCCGTAACGACTATTTGAGGGTCGTTACAGTAAGTGTAAATAACCGTCAAATCCTTCACTTTCCCGATTTCCCAAAACTTCAAAAAGCTGCTTCTCTTTACAGAATCATCATTACTGCCTATTCCCTAGGAAAGCTTGAACCCATTGTTATTCTCTTAATAGTCATCAGAAGGAATATAAGAGAACCATTTACGAAACTCCTTTCTACTCCGTTCTCTCTCTAAAATTCAAAAACAGGAAAAACTTCCTCTCCAAACCCTAACCAAAAATCACTGTCTCAAGCACAATAATCATCCGCCTCTCCGGAAAAGTCCTCAGAAACCCATACTTCTAAAGAATACACTCTCAAACCTCCTGCCTCTACTCTCGCTGAAAGAATCGTCAAAGCAAGGGTGAAATTCCTCAAAAGAGCAGGAAAGAAGGGTTCCAAGAAAATGGTTGCCAGACCCTCGCTTCCGACGCCGGCATCACCAGTCGTCATTAAAAAATCAGTTGAGGTAAGAG
Source organism: Petunia x hybrida (assembly GCA_037355625.1). NCBI lineage: Eukaryota > Viridiplantae > Streptophyta > Magnoliopsida > Solanales > Solanaceae > Petunia > Petunia x hybrida. The sequence continues at coordinate 152,999 of JBBBVM010000083.1, forward strand.
ATGGCTCATCCCTAAATAGTTCTACTGCTTTAGAATCTGTTAAAAGCCCTGGGAAGTTGCGTACTAAAATTTTAGTTAAAGGGCTAGATGATATTGTAGGATCAGTAGAGCCTAGTGGTATAACTGAAAGGGGGAATGTTAGTAGAGAAAATTTGTAGATTGTGTAGGAGGACTTAGTTCCTAAGATTGGGTTTCATGTTCCCTTAGTGACTGACAAAGTAGAGGAGATCAATGTAGTTGAAATGTGTTGGAAAGATTGAGAGAAGAGGATTCTGCTGAGTCTCAAAAGGGCTCAGTCAACGAACCTAGTTCAAAGGCTGCTCCTATTGAGAAGGTTCATGTGATGGCTGTGTTGGAAGGTCCAGTAGGTGGGGGACCTAGTTCTGTTGAAGCTACAGAGGAATCGAGTCAAGAACCTGGCTCTTGCTCAATTCCTGCAGTAGCTGAGGATGCAGAACTTGACTGGACTGACTCTGAGGGAGAGAAAGATGGAAAAGTTCAGGATGCTGATGGTGTAAGTGAGAAAGCTGTAGAGAAACAAAAGAAGAGTGTTAAAAAAATTTTTGTGGAAGAGGATGACAAGTTGATGGAAGAGGAAGAAGAAGAGAAGGTAGTGTTTGTAAGTAAAACAAAGCCGGAAATAGATAAGAGAAGAAAGCTATTGAAAGGGGGAAAAGCTGTGTCAAAAAACAGGCTGGTGGATGAGAGTGATGAGAACTCTCAGGGTGAAAATGGGAGTGATGATAAGCCTACTGCTCAAACAGCACCTAGGAGGGTGGCTACTAGGTCTGCCCTGAAGCAACAGGTTAAGAAGATGGTTGATGAGAAGCAGGTGAAGAGTGTTGTTGAAGCAAAGGGGGAGAGTGATGAGGATGAGAGTTATGTTGATCCTAGTGATTCTGATACAGATAGTGAGGTAGAAAGCAAGAAGAGGAAGAAAGATACTGATGAGGAGGTTGACAGAACAACCTTCTTTGCTAGGCACCAAGTATTGGCTGGAAGCATCTTGAGTGACCTAAATGAGCACAACATCAAACCTCTGCTAAGGAAGGTAGAGGATCCAGGCTGGTTAAAGGCTAAGGAGAACAAATTACTGTATGCTGAGGAGATCAGGGAGTTCTACATTGTAGAGTTGCTGCAAGAAGAGTGTTCTCAGTTGTCAAAGGAGTGGAGATAGAGTTTGGAAGGAAGGAGCTGGGAGTAATTCTTAAGGTCCCTGCTGAAGGTTATTGCAAGTACATTAAGTTGAAATGGCCAAAGAGAACTGATGGTGTAACTCCTCTGAGTGTTGTGAAGAAATTCTCTGGAAAGACTAAACTCAGAAAGGAAAGAAAAGTTGAGAAGAAAGAGATGGAATCTGCACATCAGTTGCTCTTTGAATTTGTTCATAGGTTCCTGTTGCCTAGAGGGGAAAGGAACATTGAGGCTTGTGCTCTTGACTCTACCTATATGGACCTGCTGGATCGAGGAACAAGGATCAATCTACCTGGTCTGATCATCAGACACATAAAGAGGATTGCTGATACTGATTAAAAGCCACATTCTTTGGTGCATTCTGACATCCTACAGCAGATCTTTGAGCACTTTGGGGTGCCCTTGGAAGATGGGAAAAAGCTAACTCTGCATCAGATCTTTGGCTAAAATGTGCTGAAAAACTGTGATTTCTTCAGCGAGAAGAGATCATCCCAGAGGCCAGTGCTAGTCAAGCAAGAGCAGCCTGAAGAAAGTGAGGACTTTGGACCGGATGAAGCAATTGCAGCTATGAAGGAATTGGAGCAGCATGTTCTGGAAGTGAATGAAGAGAATTCTGAATTGCAGAGGCAGCTAAAGGTGAATGATCAAGAAATTAATCGCTTGAAGATCGAGTGCCACAAGCATCAGGCCGAGTTGGTGATAGAAAGGGCCAAGAATTTTAATAATATTGAGGAACTTGTTAAGCACTTCAACCTGAAGACCTGAGTCCTACCCACTTCTTTTCCCGTCCTTGTCCAAATCCCTACTTTCCTTTCCTATGTGTCCTTCCTTGTTGTGTGTTTTTAAGACAATCATTTACAGTTGTGTACTTAATTGGGCTATGTGTTTGCCACGCCCTGGATAATTGGTTTTAAATTTCTCTCGTCTTAATTTGGGTATGTTCTATTATATATTTGGTTATGGTTGGGCCCTTAGCCTTATTCTTGTGTGCTTAGTTGACTTGTTTGCCTTGTGCTCTAGACTGGATTATACTAACTAGTTCTTGCAGGATTTTGAATCTTTTCGAAGATGCCAAAAGGGGGAAGAAGGAAATGTTGGGGGTGTTTGTGAGGTGTTTGTGACCTAACTCATCTGTTTTAAAATTTTCAAATATATTTTTGCTTCTGTGTTTTTGGTGTTTTTTGTATGTCCAGGTTCTTTGGCAACATTTGTTTGTCATCATCAAAAAGGGGGAATTTGTTGAGGTGAATATTTTGAAGAATGACAAACGAAGAACCCAGTGGTTCTAGAGGAGAACCCGGTCCTTATGAAGAAGGACACAACTGATCGAAATGATTAAGGGTTGCAAATCCTTGCAGTACTAGGAAGAGTAGCGTGTGTACGAGTATGCATTTTAGTCAGCTAAAAGAAGTTGTGCCGTGGCTGTGTCTTTGAAGTACGAATAAGAGTTGGAGCTAAACAAGGAAAGAAGTCACAGGAAATCTTGTCCTGCTATAATTACAAGGTTTCCTTGTGAAATACAACTAGGGTTATGAAGCCCATATAAAAGGTAGTAGTCGAGGCAGCCGATATTCAGTTATTCACAAAGAGATTTGAAAGCAATACAAAGGCAATCCAATAACTTTCAAAGTGACATAACTGTTGAAGACAACTTTCGAAGGCCACATAGTTAAACTTACATATTCTGTCTAGGTTCTTGTTTTGAAGTTGTCATAGTTTTGTGCTATCATTGTTTTACCTACATGCTTTCTTTAGAAGCAACTGTATTAGGTGAACCATTGTGAGATTACTTTGTAAAGCTAAAGTGTAGCTTTATTGAGTGATTAGGGTCTAGAATGTAGCCCCTTGGTTACAGAGTTTTTGTAATCTAAAACTTGCTCTTTATGTTAGTAGATTGGTTCAAAAATCCCAGAGTGTGGGTCGTGGTGTTTCTCCCTTGAGCAATGAATTTTCCACGTAAAAACATCGTGTTCTCTCGTTTTGCAATTTGTGTGTGTTGTTGTGGAAAAATGGTGCGACAAGAACAAGGTTCTTGTTAGTAAGAGGTTGGTTCTTAGAAGAAAATTGGAGGACACTATTCAACCACCCCCCTCTTTTCTAGTGTTTATAGGAGGTGCTTAGATTATAACAGATAACAATGCCGCTTGTCACCTGATCCACGCTCAATCCACTGACCACGAAGGGTGTGGGGCCGTCGTCAAAGATAATAGTACCCAACAAGGAGTCGGGGTCGATTTCCACAGGGAGCTAACAGAGCAATCTATTAAACTTATAATGAATAAAGTCGGGTTCTACGAATTATTTTTGTATTCCTGATTTAATATGGTAAAAGTGCTTTAACTACAACTACAATTAATCCATAAGAATAAGACAAGTAAATATTAACAATTGGTGTAAACGATGAGAATGAGCTAGGGGTTTACTTATTCCGACAAGATTCTTATAACCAAACACTTATATTAATCTCATAAATAATATGGGTAACGTCAATGGTCGGACATCTAATGTATTCCTCAAAACCCATTAGGGATAGGGAGGATTTACCTCATCACGCCCGTTAGAGTCAATAATGAGGTGCTAGAAACCCTAGTCCAAAAACCTGAGCGGAGATGATCTTTTTAAATCTTCCCCTTTAAATGGGGTAGGTCGTAGCCAATATAACCCAAATTCTCGCTAATTTCCATTAACCTACACCTCCAACCCTGTTAGGGTGATGAAAGCAGAGTTATGTTCCAGTACGGCCGTGCCTTAAACCCTAGTCAAGAAAAGTACGATAGAGAACTAGATTTAACTTAACCCATAGATTTTATAAGATTAAGTACAAGGTTTAAGATAAAATAATCAAATCTTCATAAATAAACTCCTAGTATGAGAAATGCCAAGAATCATATAAGAATATATTAAGAAATAAAATTCTTACAAAAAGATTCAAGTTAGAACCCTTCCTTTGCCTCCAAGAGTATTCAAAAGTATGTTAAAGTATATTCTAAGCTGAAAAAGGGTCTGGTTTGTAGGAGGCATAACAACCTATTTATAGGCATGGGTTTAAAAGCTATGCTAGTATTTACAAAATTTCCATTTTGCCCTGTTTTTTTGTCAAAATGCTGGTTACTGGGCGGGCCGCATAATTAGTTGTGTGGCCGCCGAATGTGATTCGAACTCTTCTATTTTGTTGTTCTGCGATGCAGGTTCGGCGGGCAGCAGGATCTTCGGCGGACAGTTCCCACACTCGCACTTTCTCCGAGCTCACTAATATAGTCGGCGGAGCCCCAGAAGCTTCTGGAGGATTGCATTGCTTCTTCAACAACTGTCTCAGTGGTCTGCCATTTTGCTTCACAGGATCCTGATGGGCTCTTGAACTCTCTCCTCCTTTAGTAGGCAATTCGGCGGGTAACCGATCAAGCTGCGACTTGTTTTCCTTGTTCTTCAAAATGTAGCCAAAGTTTGCTTATTTTTGTTCTTTTCTTCATTCCTTTTGGCTTTGTATATTGATGTTCTTTGTAAACCTAAAACATGAAAATAAGTATAAGATTTACTCAAATAATAAAGCTTTTATGATGTGAAAGCTAGTCTAAAAGAGTTATAAATGCACGCAAAATGCTAACGCATCAACTCCCCCAAACTTAAGCTTTTGCTTGTCCTCAAGCAGTATTAAGAACTATCTTATGTATCACAATTTAGCATAGGGATCGAGTTCAACACTGAGACCAAGACAAGAGGAAGTTCATGACTTCGGTTGATGCTAATAATTAATTTCACACATGAGAATTCAACCAAATAATCCACAAGCACCCAAGTCACAACTACATCACTAGAGCTTCTAGTGATGACTAGAGCATGCATATCACAATTACTTTCTCAACTTACCTAAGGCTTTCTTAATTGCACAGTGAGCAAGCTTGCTCTTGCAGAGTTGAGAAGCATCCAACCGAAAAAAGGGCGGGACACCGATCCAGCTCCGAAGATGTTCTTGCGGTCCACCTTCCCATGCGCTTGAAAAGCAACTTCCGCGCTAATCGCAGTGAATTCTGCGACCAGCCGAGTAAAATTCAGGCTGCAACTCTTCATGGGCTTGGTCGGGTTACCCGACTATAAAAGGCCCCAGGTAAGTTTATTTTTTCACTTTTCACACACCCACTGTAAAAACGAATGCATTCCGACTCACCCAAAACAAAACCACCACTCCAAATCACTCACAAGTATAGGATTTCACCACCCGTTCTCGACCCGTTTCCAATTTCATCTCAGATCCAATATGTTTTCATTCCTTAGTTTGTAAAATTCTTGTTATTTAAGCATAGGTAAGTTAAACATCATGTTGGGGGTGGGTTTGGTGAATATCATGATTGGGGTAGTTTTATCTTTATTTTATAGAATTTTATGCCCTAAGCATGGGTAGTTTGTCTTGATTTGGTTGACTTTTCATTGAAAATTGGTTGAAATTGTGGTCTTGTTCTTGAGAGATTGTTTGAACGTTGTGAGAAGTTGAAAAGACCACATAGGAGTAGGTTTGGGGGTGTTACAGGTCGTGAGATTGGAATAACTTGGGATTTGTGCATTATGGATTGAAATTGGCTAATGATTCGGCAAGTCGCTGATGAGGAATTGAGATCGCACTTTGACGTGCTAAACCACTCGGCGGACCCTCAGTTTCACCTGCGGAGCTGCCGGTGTGGTCAGTGAGCACAACTCTTGTGCAAGAGAGACTTGTCTCTCGCACCTCAATAGGCGATCCGCCGAGCAAAGAAAAACGCCGCAACATGAAGTGCGGAATGCACTCAGCAAGCTTGCAATCCCTTTTGCAGAGCTGCCGATAACATCAGTGGGCATGGAAATTGGACATGAGATTTTAACCTCTCGCACCTCAAGTGGCGACCCGCCGCTTAGGAGAGAAAGGTTGCAGTATAAAGTGAGGACCCTTTCGGTGACCTTGCCAACTCAATTGCTGGGCCTCCGATAGCATCAGAATGTTTTTTTATAGAAGTGCAAAGGAGGCATGCCTCCCACAATTTGATTGGTACCCCACCGAGTTTGTTCAATAATGCTCCATGCGAGCCACCAATTGCCATCTGTGAGGCTGCATTTCTTTATGCTAGCCGCCGACTTATGTGACTAAAACAAAAATCCATGTTGAACTTGCAATTGTTTTGCTTCTTTCCTAGATTGCTTGTACTAGAGTTTAGTAAACTTTGTGTAGTGTCGGAGTAGAATAGTATAGTTGGTGCAGGAACTAACATTTCTCTTTGAGATGATCTTGTCAGGCAATCATGAAGAACAAACATGTTGTGCATAGAGGAGAAAAGAAGCAAGTACTCACTGATGCCCAGAAAAAGGAAGCAGAACAAAGGAAAAAGCTAGAAGCTAATCTAGCTAAAGCAAGGGCAGAAGAAGAAGCCTATAAGAAGGGGAAGACAAAAGTAGATCCTTGGTTTTCCAAACAAAAGTAAACTCCTGGACAGGGGACTTTAAAGCCTTCCAAGTCTTCCAAGCATATTGATTCACTGGAGGAGGCTAAGTCAGACATAGAAGATTGGTGTGATGAAGGAGAGCAACTCATTTTGGAGGGTGAGAAAGAACCCCGGAGGGTGAAGAAGATCATGAACAATAGATTCAACAACAATGAAAAAGTTGAAGCAGTTCTCAACCCAATGAGATCCATCAACCCAGGAAAGATGGTGCAACCTGAATGGGCCCAGAAATATGGAGATGAGTTTTATGATGAGATAAAGAGGAGAAAGTGAGAGTTTTTGTTCGAACCCCCTGGCCAATACAATGAAGTGATGGTGAAGGAGTTTTATGCCAATTTTTCACAAGAAAAGAAGAAGTCTTTCAGAGTCAAAGTGAGAACCGTTGAAGTCTTTTTCAGTGATAAGGAGATCAATGAAGCATATGGGTTGACACCACCACTTGATCAAAGTGAATATGATGCAAAAGTTGACATGTGGGAAACTGAAGAAGATATAAGCTTGAGAATTTGGATTGCTACCATCATTGCTGCACCTAGAATCATTCCAGAATGGACAAAACCTGGGAGAGAAATCAAAAAGAAAGACCTAAGCTTAATTGCAAAAGGCTAGAATGCTGTGATAAGTAGCAGGTTCTTCCCATCTTTGAATGACACAAGAATCACAAATGAGAAAGCAGTCCTCATAGCTTCTATCATGCACTACTATCCTATCAATGTAGACAAGGTCATCCATGGAGCCATTGATCATAAAGCCCACCAAGATAGCACTGCCATTGTTTTTTTCCTTGTTTGCTAACTAAGTTGATACAGGGGGTACCCATGTTACCTGATATTGATTATTTTTTTGAAGCAAAGGGTACAATAGATCTCAAAAGAATCCAAGATGATGAAGTGAAAGAAAGGGAAGCTCTTGCAAATATGGAGAGAGATGACATAGCAGCTGCAACTCTTCAAGATGGGAAGAAGTCTCCGGTTAGGAAGATTCCAGTTCCTCCTCCAAGATTGTATGATGTCTCAGCACGCCAATTCGGGCTTTTCAATATTCGCCAAGCACTAAAGGGATTAGATGACAAATTGTTGGGACTGGATACAAAGGTGACACACCTCAGATAGCCATCACTGAGCTAGAAAAAACACTCAACCCTGTGGTAGATGCCATGAAGGAGCTGACCAAAGCTGTGCAAGACAACACCAAAGAGCTGCAAGAGGTGAGAAAAAGAGCAGGAGATTTGAAAGCCTCATAACAGAAAATAAAATTGGAGCTTAGAGCCTTGAAGATTGAGTTAATGCGAACCCAAGGAGTTGGACCTAGCAAAGCAAGCAAATTTGTGGAAAAAGATGCTCGTGAGAATACAAAAGAATATGACTCCCAAGGTAAAGATACCACAGAAGAACAAGGCTTTCAAACAGTCAAACAGACCCCAAGTGAGATAGAAGCCAGTTTGCTTGCATTCAGAATGGAAAAATTCAAAAGGAGAAAAGAGTTGAAAGCACAGGAAGCACAAGAGGAGAAAAACAATGAAGGCCCTGAATTGAAGAAGCAAAAGAGAGGAGAAGAAGTGAAAGATAAAGTAGGTGCCAAACAAGAAGAAGGTGACAAAGCAGGTTACTCCAAAGAGGACCCCAAAGCATATGTGAGAAAAAGAAAGCTGAACGACAGTGCAAAGAAAGGTGAGAAAGAAGTGGATAGGAAAGAAGGAGAAAGAGAAGAAGAGAAAGCCAAAATGAAGGAGCAAGAAAGGATCCAAAGAGAAGCAAACAAGAAAAGAATAGAAGATGCAGGGAAGAAATTGGAAGCACAAGCAGCAGAAGTAGAAAAGGCAAGGAAAGAACAACTTGCCAAGTTGGAAGAAGCAAACAGGAAGGCCATGGAGGCCGAACCAGTTGCAACATCATCCCCAGCTCCCACAGACAAAATCCAAAGTCCGACAAGTGAGAAAGAATCATTGACAACTCTACTTGAGAAGGATACAACTCATCCACCATCATCATGATCATCTTAGGGAGCACTCTTATCCCTTACCTATTAAACTTGTGTTTTGTTTTGGATTAATTATTTTGGGACATAGCAATTTTTCATGTTGGGGGTGGGGTAATTAATCTTTTGTGATATGACCTAAACTATGTTTCATGTTGATGTTTGTTTAACTTAGGATATTAATTTTAATTAGGATATTTATGTTTAAATTCTTGTCTTTAGATTCATAATTTAATTGTTGTTAGTTGCTATATAACAAAATTCTAAGAAAAAAAACTGAAAAATTTTGAAAACCCTAACAAGAAAAGATTCCAAAGGTACTCCCGTGAACTATGCTAGGGATTTTGCCTTCTTTCCTTTGATTCGCACTTGTTGCGATACGTAGGGAACCCTCATGAAACTTATTTTTACACCGGCCCGAAATAGCAACCGCCCCATTGTTAATACCAATTCCCACTTGAACACTCCAACTTTGCGAGTGACCAACTAGACACCTCATGTAGTCCATGCTGTATCTCCGAGACACACACGTCTTTTAAGTTCTACGCGTGAAACACAAACGCGTCTGACGTGGAACTAAAGCCAATAATAAATTTTCACGTAATATCCACGTATGATGATTAAAATTGCCCACCCTTTTAACTACCATATCTGAAAATTACCCCCGACCCTCTAACTTTTCCTCAATTTTTACGAATCCCTAATTTCTCTCCTCTATCCCTAAATTCTCTCATCTTCCTCACGATTCACGCATCATCCATGATCGGCGGACCATTTTAGGGCAAAATTACTGTAACAAATCAAGAACAATTACTGGTAAGTCAAAATTATACGCTTTAATTTTATATTTTCAATAATTTATTTCAAAAGTCGACTTTTGGGATTATTTTTTAGGGAATCTTAGTGGGTCCGTTCTGTCGTGTAATATTCGTTTTTTGTGTCTCTTTTACAGTGATGGGGTACATTTTTGTTCATGTACACCATGGGGGTCGGGTTACCGATGATGAGTATGTGGGTGAACAGGGGGTTATTCGAGACCCAATAGATCAAGATCATTTTTCCTTAATGGAATTTTGCTACTATACTAAAAAGGCAGGGTATTTAACTGTTTATGGTTTTTACCTAGAAAATCCTAGTGATAAAAAATTAGTATTAATGGAAAATGATTTTCAATTGTATAATGTTGCTGAACACATGAATGCTGGGGACCATTTACATGTTTATGTTGGCCATGTGGTTGAGTAACCCATAGTAGAAAACACTGGGCCCCAGATTGTAGGACTTATTGAGTTACAGGAAGGTGAACCCGACCAAGACTCATTTAATAATGTAGGTGGGGGTGGGTCTAGGGCAAACAAAACTGTGGAGGGTATAAATACTGAGCTAAATGATGAGGCAGCTCCAAGCACAACAATTCCAAATGAAACTGCTCCAAATGAGCAAGAACCTGAAAATGCTGAACATGAAGAACAAGAACCTGAAAATAAAGGTGTTGCTCAAGCTGGTACTATTAATGAAGATGATGCCCTAACTGCAAGTGAGTCCTCTGCTGATGAACAAGAACCTGAAAATGAAGATTTTTTTCAAGCTGGTACTATTAATGAAGATGCTGCCCTAACTGCAAGTGAGTCCTCTGATGATGAACAAGAACTTGAAAAGGAAGATGCTGCTCTAACTGAAAATGAATCATCTGATGATCAACTGTTTGATGAAGAAGATTTTGAGGGTCTTCCGGATGAAGATGACAGTGAGATTGATGATGAATTGAGGTACTTTAGAGAGACTGCCAGAAAAGAGAAGAGAAGGGAAGTCAGGAGCAGATCTGAACAGAAAAAGCAAAGGAAGAATGCCAATATTACAGAAGAAGTGGTTCTTGGTGAAGCTGGTATTGACAGGGGATTTGAAGACATTTACAGAAACAAGAAGGCCAAATATGTTGGCAATTTGGCAGGAGATGAAGAATATATAGATAGTTCAGATGCTGCAAGTGAGGACAGCAGGGAAGACTTTGATGTGTGTGTTGTACCTGGTGTTGATCTGCCATCTAGAAGGAAAAGCTCCAAGGTCAGGTATGATGAAAGCTGTAAAGTTGCCATTTTTGAATTAGGTATGGTCTTTCCAAATGCTGTGAAATTTAGAGAAGCTGTAGCAGATTATGGGGTTGAAAACAAAGTCCATCTTAAATTAAGACCAAATGAACAAAAAAGGGTAAGGGTCAAGTGTAAAGGAAAAAAATGTAAGTGGGAATTGTTTGCTAGTTATAACAAAGATAGTGGTGACTTTGTGGTGAAGAAATACCATCCTGTGCATAAGTGTCAAACAACTAACAAGAACAAGTTGTGTAACACCAAATTCATTGCAAGGAAACTTAGGGATAAAATCATAGAACATCCTGAGAGTAGGATAGTGAAGTTGCAAGACTGGATAAGGAAGCACTGGGGGTTGTATGTTGGAAGGTCAGTGATTAGCAGGGCAAAGATGAGAGTTCTTAGGGAGTTTATGGGAGATTGGAAATTAGAATTTTCTAGATTGTTAGACTATGCTGACATTATCAGAAGTACCAATTCTGGAACAAGCTGTTGGGTGAGGACTGATTCAGAGACAGTCCCTGGAAAACATTTATTCAAATACTTTTATGTTTGCTTTGATGCATTGAAAAGGGGCTGGTTGGCAGGTTGTAGGAGGATTATTGGGTTTGATGGATGTTTTTTGAAGGGAGCATGTAAAGGTGAGCTGTTAGTTGCCATTGGAAAGAATGGTAACCAACAGATGTACCCAATTGCTTGGGCTGTGGTTGATCAAGAAACCTATCATTCTTGGGAATGGTTCATCAACTTGCTGATTGCAGATCTTGACCTGGGAGAAGGAGATGGCCTCACTGTTATGTCTGACATGCAAAAGGTACACCTTCTACCTTCTTTATTTTTTGTTCTGTTCTGTTCTGTTTCTAGTTATTTCCCCATTTAAGTTTTAATTTGTTGTCTTTTACATAGGGATTGCAATCAGTTGTTAGGGACTTGTTGCCTAATGCTGAAAGAAGAATGTGTGCAAGACATATTTGGTCTAATTGGCAAAAAACATGGAGAGGTGAGGAGAGGAGAAGACAGTTTTGGAAGTGTTCCAAGGCTAGCTTTGTGGTGAAAGTGAAAGAAGAATTTGATGAAATGGGGAAACTAGGGGATGAGATATGTAATCACCTGTTAGAATACAACAAGGAATGTTGGGTTAGGGCATATTTTAGTGATAGAGTGAAGTGTGATGTTGTTGAGAACAACATGTGTGAAACTTTCAACTCATGGATCATAGGTCCTAGGCACAAATCTGTCATTAGCATGTTGGAGGAAATTAAGGCATAAGTTAATGACTAGGCATGTTGAGATGAGAAAGTTCATTGAAAAATGGAAGGGTGACATATCACCAATGGCAGATGCAATGCTAGAAGACAACAAAAAGCTTGGTAGGACACTTGATATTGTTTGGAATAGTGAGCATGGATGTGAGGTACTTGAAGAAGGCTATAGACATACAGTGGACCTATCCAAAGAAACATGTTCATGCAGATTGTGGCAGCTGAGAGGCATCCCCTGTGCACATGCAGTTTGTGCACTTTACCATGTTGAGAAGGAGCCTCTGGACTATGTTTCACACTGGTATAGGAAAGACACTTTCCTAGATACATATAGATATTTCCTTCAGCCTATCCCTAACATGAAAATGTGGCCTGAAAGTACCAACCCACCTGTGGAGCCTCCTGAAGTTAAACCTATGCCTGGAAGGCCTAAGAAGTGTAGAAGAAAGGACAATGATGAACCAAGAAAAAAATGGGGCAAACTGTCTAAAAAAGGTGCTAAAATGTCCTGTTCTATATGCAAGCAAACTGGGCACAACAGTAGGGGATGTAGATCAGGGGTATGTTTACTTGTTTAATTCTGTCCTAATATTAGTTTACTTGTTCATTACCATGTTTAATACTAACTGTTATTTCTTATATTAGCCAATGAATCAAAGTACAAGTCAACAATCATCTCAGCCTACAAATCAGACAACCAGTGAAGCTGCACCTCAGCCTACAACTCAGCCAAGTCAACCAACTCAGTCTACTGTGAGAAACCCAACCAGTTTATGTCAAGACTCCTCTAAGGTTAGAAGGCTTAGCACAGTTGCTAGAGGTAGAGGAATAGGTGTTGGCATAGGGAGTGGAGTAGTTGGAAGTGCCAGGGGTAGGGGCAGAGGCAGAGGAGTGGATTTTTGGCTTGGCAATGGAAGAGGCACAGCTGATTTGGCCAGTGGCAGAGGCAGAGGCAGAGGCACAACTGATTTGGGCAGTGGCAGGGGTAGAGGCAGAGGTGGAAATGACTTAAGAAATGGCAATGGAAGAGGGAGAGTGGATGTGGGTGTTGGCAGAGGCAAGGGACATGGAGCTGGATCTTCAAACATCCATTCTGCTGCAGTTGGAAGTAAGTGACCCAGGGATGTTGGGTTTGGGGTTTACATTGACACAAAAACTGGTAGACAAGTAATTGATGTAAGTTGTTTAACTTGTGTTATATTATTCTACTTACCTAATTGTGAATATTTGGAACTAACTTCAGTTTTTGCAGCCTGGAAGACCTTCTCAAAGGGTAATATCAAAAGGCAATTATAAGGATGCTTCACAGACAAATATTGAGCTTGGATTCAAACCAAAGGGCTTGAAATGGTAGGGAAAAAATGCTATGTCCAGAAATCAACTCCAAAAGATGCAACACCAAAAGAGGAGTAAATTGGGGACACAAGCCTCATCATCTCAAGCTTCAACAACTATGTCATCAACTGGGGGAATTTAGATTGAATTGTGTTATGTATTTTGGTTAAGGTCATACATATATGAACCTATCTTATGTCAGGCTTCTATGAATTGTGTTTGAACCTGTTTTAGCATTGCAATCAATGATCTTTTGTGCCTTTGGCAGTAATGTATGGTCACTTATGTGAACCTTTTTATGATATTCAAGTAATCTTAACTATGTGCATCCTTTGTATTTATTCAAGTAATTCAAGTATTCTGTGCATCCTTTCTATTTATTCAAGTACTTCAAGTATTCTGTGCATCCTTTTAGTCATTGCTAGATTGAACAATACTGTTACCACAACATAATTCTTTTTGTATTGCCATTGTTGCTGCTGGTACATGTGTTACACTGCCCAAAATTCCAACAACATCAACCAGATAGTGCCCTAATAATACTACTTAATGCAAACATAATCGTTTTATAAGAAGGAGCTGCAAACATACTAGTTACAAATTATTTCCCTACAAATCCAACATAGAATGATGCAGCCAATACAATTTCTGAATTTTATCCACATCTTCTTTTTCTCTTCTTCATGCTCTTTGACCCTCCTCAATAAGCCCCAAATAATAGAGGAAGCTTGTTCAGGAAACCTTTCTTCATACCACATAAAAAAATTGCAACCTCCCTGTAATTAAAACATAAATGGGCTGAACAAAAATCGTAAAAATATGATGTTGAAAACGAAAAAATGAACCCAAAAAAATAACTTACACGACCATAGTGGCAACTAAGGAATCTGCGCCCTGGGTTTAATTGTGTCCAAGACAATTGCAATTTTGCAGTTTGTCCACAATTACAAAAAACTTGAGGTTCCATGAATTTGAGGGGCTAAATTTAGTGGGTATAAGATGTTGGTATCAACAATGTGGATTAATCAACGAGCAAAACAACAATATTGACTGAAAAATTAACACAACACCGAGATTGAAAGGAGGAAGAAGAGAGACGAAATTGAGAGGAGAAATGAGAGAAAAAGAATTACAAATCGGGGAGAGAGAAATAATATATGGAAAAGATTAGGTGTTTTAATATATTGGGGATAAAAGAAGGTTATATAGGTAATTTCCCAAATTTTTTACCGTTAGAAGTGAATATTGTAGGCCCTAACGTGCTCAAACGCGTTGGTGTTTCACGCGATATGCCAAGTCAGACGTGTGTGTTTCGGAGATACAGTATGGACTACATGAGGTGTCTAGTTGGTCACTCGCAAAGTTGGAGTGTTCAAGTGGGAATTGGGTACAAGTTTAAGGGGCTATCTATGTATTCTGCCAATTAGTAAATAACCTTCCTGTTTTTCTTTGACTCGGTTCTTTTCCCAAGAATACAATTCTTTTGAACCACGCACTTTTTAGAACTCTAATCATAGAAGTGTCATCCTTGTTTTGTGACTTAATTGATACTAACATATTAGGAGCACACATGAGAAAGTTAGCAGATTGTTTGTTGAGAGATGCACCTATAATCTTTAGGTTCTTTTGATGACTTTATGCATGTGTAGTATAGGTTAAATCCTCATCTTAAATGTTTGAAAGTTGATGTTCTTGTCTCTTGTCCCTTGTGCTAGTGAGGTGAGTTCTTACTTAAAGCTTGGTAATTGCATATGCATGTTAGAACTTGGCTTGTGTGTCATTGAAAATGAATGGAGTGTCAAATTAGTAGTTGGATAGGATGATAGGCATTTCTTTGACCCGTTTGAGCCTTTCAAGCCACCAAATGAAATTATTCCTTAGCTAGCCAATTTTGAGCCTTAATATCCTTTCTTTTGATAGCCATGTAAATAGCCCGAGACAATTCTAAGTGCTTGATAGCACTAACCTTCTCTTGGTCCTGCCTCCTTGAGGCATTGAAAAATGTGGAATTTAGACTAAAGTCTTTGGGGGAGGGGAACAAAGAAATAAAAGCTAAGTGGCTCTTCAAAAAGAAAGATGATTGTATAGAAAAGTGGCAAAGGAAGAAAAGAAGAAAATCAAGAAAATACAAAAATAGCAAGAAAATTTTGAAATGACAAAGCAAAAAGAGAAATAAGAGGCACAAAGTAAAGATCAAGTAAGAAAAATGGGAATAAGAGTTAAATGTAAAAAAGAAAGCTCAAAGTGAAATGAATGCAAAGATGATGTAGTGCCCAATGAGGGAATTTAGTCATTTCTTATCCAAATTGTACCCTACCTATATCCAAAAGCCTATATTACAACCTTAGAAGTCCCATTTGATCCTCCACTAATTGACATGAAATAAAATGACAAGTGATACTAAGGTCAAGCCTCTGACATTGTATGTGCTTAACTTGCATTCATTTGTGAGAGTGAGGAGTTAGACTTGAGGATCCCTTTTGTTTAAATTATATTGAAAGATAGGGACCCATTCCTTGCGGTGAGAGAATTAAGGGACTTGAGACTTGAAGGTGACCAAGTCGGTGGCCCGCAATTGCTTTAGCTGGTCATAGACTGCGTTCCGCAATTCTTTCGGCGGTCCCTTATTTCTTGCTTCCTCAATTCTTTCACTTTTCCACCCTTTGCATTGTTCCTGCACTAACACCACTTGACCAAGATCAAATGCAACTATCCAAGAATTTCATGTGCAATTTCTACATTAACTAAAATTCTAACACAATAATTAAAAACCAAAAGTGCTAAAATGTAAAACGTGGGTTGCCTCCCAAGAAGTGCTTGATTTAACGGTGCGGCACGATGGTGTTACATCAATCCATCAAGGATCCAAGAGATAGATGCAATCGACCTCTCTAGGTTCGGCTTCATATCTTAAGTAGTGCTTCACTCTTTGGCCATTCACTCGAAAAGTTTTGGAACTTCCCCTCTCTTGCAATTCAACCCATCCATATGGTGATGTGTCCACCACCTTGCACGGTCCACTCCATTTGGACTTCAATTTGCCCGAAAAAAGGTGTAGCCTTGAATTTAACAATAGCACCATATCTCCCGCTTTGAATGCACGGTTCCATATCTTCTTGTCATGGATGATCTTCATTTTCTCTTTATAGAGCTCGGCATTTTCATAGGCAAGGAACCTCATTTCCTCAAGTTCATGCAATTTCTCAACCTGTGACTTGAAAGCTTCCTCCCAATTCATATTTAGCTTTTTCAATGCCCAATAGGCTTTGTGCTCCAACTCGATGGGGAGATGGCAAGCTTTGCCAAAAACCAACCGGAACGGTGACATCCCAATCGGAGTTTTGCATGCCGTGCGATATTCCCATAAGGCATCATCCAACTTTCTGGTCCAATCCATTCGGTTCACATTAACCGACTTGGCTAAAATTTGTTTTCTCACAATTTGACACTTCCACTTGACCACTTGTTTGGGGATGGTAAGGTGTAGAAACCTTGTGTCTCACCCATACTTCTCCAACAAGGAATTAAAAGCTTGGCTACAAAAGTGAGTTCCCCCGTCACTTATGATTGTGCGAGGGGTGCCAAATCTTGTGAAAATGCTTTTTTTGAGGAAGGCGGTGACACTTCTATCTTCATTGTTTGGTAAGACAAATCCCTTAACCCATTTGGACACATAGTCAACCACTACAAGGATGTATTTTATGCTATAAGAACTTGGGAAAGGACCCATGATTACAATCCCCCATACGTCAAAGAGTTCTACTTCCACAATGGGGTTTTGGGGCATTTCATGCCTTTTTGAGATTCCCCTTATTCTTTGACATTGATCACAACTCTTTGTATATTCATGAGCATCCTTGTACAAAGTAGGCCAAAAGAAATCACATTCAAGTACCTTTTCCACCGTTCTAACACCACCATGATGTCCTCCATATGGAGCGAAGTGACATCCTCCAAGAATAGCTCCTTGCTCGGCTTCGGCAACACATCTTTTTATCATTCCATCGACATATACTTTGAATAAAAAGGGACCATCCCAAAAGTATTGTCGGGCATCTTTCATAAACTTCTTCTTTTGATTGAATGAGAAATCCTCCGGGACTTCTCCACATACAACAAAATTGGGTAAGTTCGCGTACCAATGGATGTCTTCCCAAGATACCTCCAATATTCTCTCATCTGGAAAAGAATCATTGATCTCAATTATTTCGTTTGAGAACCCTCCTCCTCCAAATGGGATAAGTGGTCCGCCAGTTGATTCTCCGTTCCCTTCCTATCAAGCACCTCAAGATCAAATTCTTGTAACAAGAGCACCCATTGTATCAATCTTTCTTTTAAGTCTTTCTTGGCCATAAAATACCGGATGGAGGAGTGGTCGATGTGCAGAATGACCTTAGATCCAACTAAATAAGATTAGAATTTCTCAAAAGTAAACACAATGGCCAATAATTCCTTCTCTGTCACCGAACATGGTCTTGCTAGCATAGTAGATCAGATGAAACATCTTCTCAACTCTTTGGCCAGCACGGCTCCCAATACTACATCACTATTATCACACATAATTTCAAATGGAAGATCCCATCTTAGACTTACTATCACCAGTGCAGTTGTCAATCTTTTCTTTATCTCTTCAAAGGCTTTCACGCATGCTTCATTGAATTCAAACATGGCATTTTTTTTAAGCAATTTGCAAAAAGGATTGTAAATTGTTATTTCCCACGATTACACTACTTTACTGTTTTAAGGACCAGTTCCTTAAAATGTGTTCCTTTACTCTACGATGTGCGGAATTAAAACTGTAAGTAATTGAACACCAGATATTAGCGTGGAAAAACCCCTAGACACGGGATCAAAAAACCACGACCTACTTCTCAAGTAGGATTTCAACTTCACTATGTAAAAAGACCCACTTGGTTACAAGACTCACTCTTACTAACCTAGGACTAACTCTAATCCTTTAGTGATCTTTCTCACGATCAGTGAAGTTGTGTCAAGTCCACGACTTGAACCAGAAAGTTTACAACTCGATTTTTGCTTACTACAATTGAACTAAGACTCGAACTTTTACAAGATTCAATCTAAGGAACAGGTTCTCACTTAGTTCTACTGTAGCTAACTGATTACACAAATAAGCTAATAATACTTCTCAGCTTTTGCTCGATGCTCTCTGTATTTGTGTATCACTTCTATGGCTGATAGTCTTCACGCTTTATAGTTTCCAGCAGCCAAGAAGTCTGAATGAATTAGAATTCCAAAGCTCCCTTGACTTTGAATCCTAATTGGATTCTACCTCGAATCCTTTATCCCTTAGTTATGCAATCTTTTCGTATCTGATTAGTCCTACATAATTACCAAGATACACGTCAGTATTAGGGTAAATAATGATATCTCAATTAAATGATTTTGCATGAATTATCTATTCTGCTTCAGTGATTGAAAGGAACAGCTCCTTTGAATCCGTTCCTCAGTCATCAGTCAAAACTCCAAGCTTATCCAAGCTAACAATTTCCCCCTTTTTGATGATGACAAATTCATACTTATAGCTTCATCTCCTTAATGTCCTGAAGTACATCTTAAGCTCAAAAAGACAATCAATCAGTGGAGAATTAATTCATCATTAAGGAACAGATTTTTATTAGGTATAAAATCATGCAAAATCAGACTTACTCTTCCCCCTTTTGGCATCATTGAAAAGGTTGCATATAAAAATATAACTCAAGTGTTAGAATTAATCAGCTCATAGCCATTGAGGCAACTCAAAATGCAAACATAAATCAAATCAAAGCAACTGCAAGACAATGATATGAGCCATCAAAGACAATTCATTTAACCAAATATTAAAATCAGGGGATATAAGCAAGTACTACAGAATTATCCAACTACTAAAGAAGAAGAAAAGACGAAGGCACTAGGCTAGGCTAGATCCCACTGGACAAAAGATGGCTAAAGGCTAAAACTAAGGCTAAGGCTAAGGCTAAGGTGATCAGGATGTGGAAGGACCAGGTCCCTGAGACTTGTTAAGCAGATCAAACATCTGCTTGAGCATTCCCTCATTGGTCTCCTTTGCTTTTGAGGCCTCTGCCTTCCAGTAATTCCTTTCCTCTTCCAACCTTGCTATCTCAGCAGCCTGCATAGCAACCTGTTGCCTAAGTGCCCTCACTTTGTTGTTCAGAGGCTGCCTCCCAACACCAGCCTGTGAAGGATCAGCCTGAACTGGCAAGTCACAGTTTATCAAAGTAGCACACCCAAACTTCTCCTTCTTTGTAGCCTTCACAACCCCTTCCAAGGGAATCTTCAACTTGGCAAAGATATCAGTCAGAATGAAACCAAACGGCAGGGAGTGTTTTCTCTTCCCAGCAATCACCCTTTTTATCAGGTGGATCATAAAGCTGGGCCAATTGATCTGCTTTTCAGTGTCCAACAGTTCCATAAGGACCAGGTCCATGAAACTGGCAACTCCTCTCTTCTCCTGCCATGGCATCACTATCTTGTTCACAAACTCAAATAACACTTGGTGCTGTGGGTGCATCTCACTCTTCTGCACAGCCCTGGGTTTCTCTTCACCATCATTCTCAGCAAACTTCCTAGTGATCTCCAGATCAGTAGGCAAGTTTGTCAAGTCAGGCCAAACAGTCTTGACATAGCTAGCATACCCAGTAGCAGGAATCCCCAACAGCTCACCAAGTTCCCGTGTGTCAAACATAATGACATTGTCATTGACAGAGGTAGTCAGTCTATCTTCTCTGATGGAGCAGTTCTTGTAGAACTCTTGCACCATTCCCTTAGCACATCTCCCAGAGATCTTAAGGACCATGTCCCTCCAACCCTGAGCATTCAGTTTTTGCAGCAGCCATACCATTCCTTCTTCTTGCACATCAGTCATGACCCGACCTTTCAACACCTTCCTGGTCAACATGTCTTCATGAACACAGTGCACAGACTCACCACCTTCAGCATCACTATCACTCTCATCTTCAGCAACAAACTCATCACTGTCACTAGCAGAGTCTTCAGAAACAACCACTCTCTTGGAGGACCTGGTCCTCTTAGCAACTTTCTCAGCAGCTTTAACTGAACTTCTTGTTACTCTTCTCTCAGGAACTTTTCTTTTCTTTGACTGAGGCACCACCTCCTCAGCCTCTACCATCTCATCATCCTCAGAAAAATCAGCAAGATCAACATCATCAATATCATCCACTTCTTCCTCCTCAACTACCTATTTTCCTTTCCCTTTTCTGCTCCTTTCCAAGGCAGCAGCTAGTTGTTCATCAGCAGCTTTGGCAGCACTTCTTGTCCTCCTACCCCCAGAAGCAGGGGTTGAGGCAGAAGGAACAGGTCATTTTGCCTTAGAGGAACTTTCAGCTTTCTTTTTATTTCCAGGCTTGTAACTATCACCTATTTTCTTCAATTTAGCAGCAATTTCAGCAGTCACATGGTCATCAATGGGTCCCTTCCTAGCCAATTTTCTTCTCAGACTCCTAATATTGATCAAATCCACTAGGGGCCTGTCACTATCGTTTATAGCCTCCTCAACATCTATCACATTCTCCATGGGTGCTCTAAAAGCAGCCTCTGGAGACCCTGATGCCCCATGCATGGGTGCTTCCAACCTCTTAATAGGTTCCCCCTCAAGAGCAGCCTCAGACCCCTCTCCCTTTTCTTCCTCATCTATATCATTCAAAGGGTAGGTAAAGTTTACCTGATACTGATACAACACCATAGCGCGAGATAAATCCTCAACCTGCTCAGCAATTGACTCAGCCGTGGGAACTGATCCTTCCCCCTGAATGTCAGGTTCAGGTATTTCTTGAATTGGTTCAGGAACTTTAGGGTTTAGGTCAGTGGTTTCCATGGGTGAGGGAGGATTAAGATTTTGTGGTTGGTCATCAATAGGTGCAGTTGAAGAATTATCAGAAGCAAGAGACATTTTTGCAATTCGAATTAGCAGATAATTAACAATTCTTTCTGAAATTTTGAGAGTTTTAATTGATGAACAAGGTAAAAGATTAATGGGGAAGAAGAAGTGTATTTATAGAGTGAATTAGGTAGTGGAGTTAGAGTAGAAATCGATCAACTTACCTCAGCAACGCATGCAACGGTTATGGACTCTTGGGAGTCTCGCGGAGAAAAAGAGCCGTTAGGCTTTAGAATACCTTTTCAGAACAGGAACTGTTCCTCCGATGGGACTCTTTTGCAATTTGGATATGGGTAGGAAACTTAGTGAGATTTTATCCTAAACACAAGTTACCTATAGTCTTTATACTTCTAAATTAATTGAATAATTACGAGTACATACCTGTTTTTAACACCACAATTCAGTGTCCTTCCAATTTGCAATTTTTGATCATCTGAAATTCTAAGAGCATAAGGGTAACATCATTCAATTTTAGCAACTCTAAATAAGATATGTAGCATGAGAGTATACATTTAAGTATAAAAACTGGACTGAATAATTCATAATGACTTGAATAAAATTCGTTTTAAGAGCAATTTTCTAGCCAATTATGAAGTAAAGCATTGATGATTTTATGTGAATTTAATCATCCCTAACTCCAATCTATTTCTTTCAAAATCATCTCTACCTAGAGCTTTAGTAAAAATGTCAGCTATTTGCTTTTCAGTAGGACAAAATGCTATGGTGATCAAACCTTTTTCATAATTGTCTCTTAGGAAATGATGTCTTATATCAATGTGTTTAGTCCTTTTGTGATGCACTGGATTCTTTGTCATATTAATAGCACTAGTATTATCACAATATATAGGAACAGTTCCTACATCAACACCAAAATCCTGTAATTGTTGTTTGATCCATAACAACTGTGAACAACATGAAGCAGCTGCAACATATTCAGCCTCAGCAGTGGAAAGTGCCACTGAATTCCGTTTCTTAGTTCCCCAAGAAACAAAACATTCACCAAGAAAATGTGCCATACCTGAGGTACTTTTTCTATCAACAAGGAAACCTGCATAGTCAGCATCAGTATATCCAACAAGATTAAAACTACCACCTTTTGGGTACCAAAGTCCCAAGGGACCTGTTCCTTTCAGATACCTCAATATTCTTTTAACAGCTTTCAAATGAGATTCTTTAGGATCTGATTGGAACCTAGCACACAAACCAACACTGAACACAATATCAGGTCTACTAGCAGTTAGATAAAGTAAGGAACCTATCATACCCCTATACAATTTTTGATCAACTGATATTCCATGTTCATCAAGATCCAATTTTGTGGCAGTGGCAATAGGTGTGTCAATTTCCTTAGCATTATCCATATCAAACCTTTTAAGTAATTCCTTAACATACTTTTGTTGATGGATCATAGTACCATTTGAGGTTTGCTTAATTTGTAAACCCAAAAAGAAATTGAGTTCACCCATCATGCTCATCTCAAATTCACTCCCCATCAAGTTTGCAAATTCCTTACTTAAATTTTCACAAGTAGCACCAAAAATTATATCATCTACATAGATTTGAACAATTAAGAGATCATTACCCTTTTCTTTTAAGAACAAAGTACTATCAATTTTACCTCTCTTGTATCCATGCTGGAGTAGAAATTTTGATAGCCTCTCATACCATGCTCTTGGTGCCTGCTTGAGCCCATACAAGGCCTTGTCCAACTTGTACACATGTTCAGGGAACTGTTCACTTTTAAAACCTGGAGGTTGCTTGACATACACTTCTTCTTTCAAGTAACCATTCAGAAACGCACTCTTAACATCCATTTGATGTAGAGTAAATTCCATGTATGTAGCAAAGGCTATAAGAAGTCTTATTGCTTCCAGTCTTGCAGCTGGAGCAAAAGTCTCATCATAGTCGATGCCCTCCTCTTGACTGTATCCCTGAACAACTAGCCTGGCCTTGTTTCTTGTTACCATGCCATCCTCATCAAGTTTGTTTCTGAAAACCCATTTTGTTCCAATTATGGACCTGTTCCTTGGCTTGGGTTCCAGATGCCAAACTTGACTCCTTTTGAATTGATTCAGTTCTTCCTGCATAGCATTAATCCAATCTGCATCCTTCAGTGCTTCTTTCACATTTTTAGGTTCAACAAGAGATAAGAAGGCACTAAAGGCACACAGATTGTGATTCTTGACTGCTGATCTAGTTTGAACTCCGGCAGCCTTATCTGAGATTATCTGATCCACAGGATGTGACCTTTGATACTTGAAAGGCTTGGGTGTCAATCCATTGTCAGAAGTCCTCTGCTGAGGAACAGTTCCTGATAGAGTAGTGTTTCCAGTTTGTGAGGTGGAACCAACACTTGTTCCCCCTGTTTCAGTGCTACTCTTCTCAATTCTGTCCTGAGGAACAGTTCCTTGCAGTTCACTTCTCATATCCAGAATCTGCATTTGTGGATTAAGTTCAAACTCTTTCAGCATTCCAATTTCTTCATCCTCCTGTACCTGTTCTTGAGTGAGACTGTCAGTTTCATCAAATTTAACATGCATGCTTTCTTCAATTTTCAATGTTTTCTTGTTAAACACCCTATAAAATTTACTATTTAAAGAATAACCAACAAATATTCCCTCATCACTTCTAGGATCAAATTTTCCTAAGGCATCCTTCCCATACTGCTAGGGAAGCCACTTGGGAAATGGAAGATGATATGCGAGCCAAGTATCCTCACTTATTTCACCCTACAGGTATGCTTTTAGTTTAAATTCGGAGACTGAATTTCTTAAGAGGGAGAGAATGTAATACCCTATTTAAAATAAGGGCAATCTAGTCATTTCACAATTAAAAAGAAAAAAGAAAAAAAATTATTAGAGCCAAAGCCCAAAAGGACTTTGGCAGAAAACAGCGTGAAACAAAAAGGGGATTAGGGGAAGGGATTAGAAGCTCAAAGCTTCTTTCTGGCGGAAAACAAGTTCAAACAAACAGTAAAGTAAGCAAAAATTTGAAAGGGGTTTCCACAAAGGTTCTGGCAGCATCATTGATTTAAGGAAAAATCAAGCAAATTCATAAAAGAAATTCCAGGTATTAATGTACTCTAATCTTGTCTAACATAGTATAGTTAATTTTCAGGGTTAATGTTAAATATGACATTGGTACCTTTCGGTGTAGCAACATGTATGATACATTAATCCGTTATATGGGTGAAAACAACTAAAAATATATGGGGATGTAAACTTAGTGTTTGCTACCTCTTGTAAACTCACAGTAAAATAGTAAAGAAACTTTATGAATATTTTTACAGATAGAATAGTGAAATTTCAGTAATTTTGGATTATCTTTAAGGAAAAGATATGGTTATAAGTAGCTTGATGGATTCTGCTCATAAACCAAGATATGAGTAGTTGAGTATGGCTCATGCCACATAAATAGAAGAATTACACAGTTGGGAGTAAATACAATTTGATGAATTGACAGTCAAATATGATAACTCAGGGTCGAGTATTTTAGATCAATTATGAATTAGCCGTAACACGGGAAGTAACACGAGATTGATATGATTTTATTATAGATTGACCGGACGAGGTGTTGGATTGCTCGTGGAAGATACGTTTAAGCTACATGCGTCTGTACTGTGAGTGATGACCTTACCACAATTTTGTGTTTCCATAACTTGCATGGTTTATACTTGATTTTGAAGTAAATGTGTTATCGAATGTTTAAACTGCATGTGGGACAAGTCCTTTTACAAAATATGTACTGAAATAATTATTTGAATTATTTTACCGTTACAAGATTGGATTTTTACTGCTACTTGACATGTTTTACCGCTATGTGAAATATTGAATTATTACTCGAAATACCCTGTACTTGGTAAAGGGAATAAATATATTTTTGGGATGAGCCTTGACAGACCCCGTAGCTAACGACGGGTACGTTAGACCTGGTGCACCTTGTATACTCCGGATTACCGTTACAGTCCTTGCTAGTGGGAAGGTAGAACTAGCTTACCGTTACTGATTTCCTTAGAGAGGAATTTATACTGATTACATGGTTTGTTCTTGGAAATCTCCCTAACCTATATACTTGATTTAATATAGTGATTACTGAATTTATTACTGGTTTGATATTGGATACTGTATACAAGAAGTACTTGAAAAGACTAATTTATGTTGTTAGTTTGAAAGTGACAACTAAATTATATGTATATTTCTGCATAAGATATACTGGCATGTTTTTGACTTGTCCCCACTTAAAAAGGTTGTGGATAAGCGTTGTTACTCACTGAGTTGCGACTCACTCCTCGCTATATTTTTCCTTCCAGATACAGTAGGTGCCGTAGCCGAGGATCTTCATTCTTAGAGTCGCGAGTTGACAATCCTGGTGAGCCCCGCATTAGTTCGCGTGGGCAAGAGCTTTATTTATTCATTATTGTCTTTCTTGAAAACTCTTAGAGTCGCTCCATTTAGTCATTTGTCAGTCATTCTTTTAGGCAATTGGATTATTTATTTATAAGCTAGTCTTGAGAGTATTTGGTCTTTATGAACTTATCACAATCTTATTAGACGTTCTCGTAGTTTGTGGGAGATAAATGTGGTATTTTTATTGTTAATGCGTAAGAATATTGGTTGTTTTCTGGGTTTTCTGTTTGTTTAAAGCAGGTAAAATTTTGGATAGGCCTAAAAACAGGGGAAACTCTGCCCGATTTTCTGTAGAATATTGATAAGGCTTGTTTAGGGACTTAGTTCTTAAGCGCCGGTCACGGTCCCAAACTGGGTCGTGACAAAGTTGGTATCAAAGCCACTCCGTGTCAGCCTTGTCGATGTGGGTCAAAGTTCATGGCTGAATCTAGGCGAATCCCGGTACGCGGGGCAAACCTCCGTGGTGAGTCTAGGCGAATCCCGGTACGCGGGGCAAACCTCAGCGAGGACGCTGAGTCTATAAGAGGGGGTGTATGTAACACCTCAACTAAGGGTTAAGTGTCCCACATCGGCATAACACAGGAGTGATCCTGGGTATATAAGTTAACTGGCCTTAGACCTTAGTGACGCGTTTTAAAGCCGTGCGGGCCTAGGCCCAAGGGCTGTTACACATTTGCAACCTAAAGCCCTTAGATGAGAAATGTTTGGTTTTCTTCCTTTAAGAAATTCATATGAGGTCTTTTCTATTAAAGGTCTTGTCATACATCTATTTATTATGTAGCATGCAGTATTAATAGCCTCAGCCCAAAAGTTCTGTGGAAGATTTCCAGATCTCAACATAGTCCTTGCCATTTCTTCTAGAGTCCTATTTTTCCTTTCCACTACACCATTTTGTTGTGGAGTCCTGGGTGAGGAAAAATTATGATTAATGCCATTTTCATTACAAAAATTGGAAAACATATGATTTTCAAATTCAGTTCCATGATTTGACCTAATGGCAACAATATGGTTATCTAGAGTTCTTTGAGCTTTCTTGGCAAAAATTGAAAATGCATTAAATGCTTCTTCTTTAGATGCAAGAAATATGGTCCATGTAAATCTAGAGTAATCATCCACCAATACCATAACATACTTCTTACCTCCAAGACTCATTGTTCTCATTGGACCACATAAATCCATATGGACCAGTTCCAAAGGTTTAGTGGTACTTACCTGTTTCTTTGACTTAAAGGAGGATTTTACCTGCTTCCCCCTGGCACATGCTTCACATACTTTTTCTTCATTAAACCTGATGTTAGGAAGACCTATCACCAAGTCCTTTGACACAAGTTTGTTCAATTGTGAAAGACTAGCATGTCCTAGTCTTTTGTGCCATAGGAGGGGATCATTTTGCACCACACTTAAGCAGCTCAAGCTTCCATCAGATAATGTCAGCAAGTCTACTTTGTAGATGTTTCCATGTCTGTTTCCCTGCAAAATAACCTCTCCAGAAGCTTGATTAGTCACAGTGCATCCAGTAGATGAGAAATTAACATTATTACCTTTATCACACAATTGAGATATGCTCAATAAGCAATGCTTCAGCCCATCTACTAGAAATACATTATCTATACAGTGTGAATCAGACCTACTTACCTTTCCAATTCCAATAATTTCCCCTTTCTTACCATTACCGAAGGAAACATTTCCTCCTTGGAAGGCTGAGAGTGAAAGGAACGGTTCCTTATGCCCTATGTCTTGAGCAACCACTGTCCATGTACCATTTGTGGTTTGTCTCCTTCACTCTAGCCTGCAAAAGAAAACTAGGGGTTAGTTTTAAGAACCCAAACTAGTTTGGGTTCCTTTCCTTTTGAAAAAGGATGAATCAGATTTCTCCTAGCCCAGAGTGGTAATGGTTTCTTTGTGTGAACATCTCTCCCTTTTACAGAATGTTGAACAGGTTTGTAGGACCTATTCTTCTGTTTCCCAGGATTTTGAACAGGTTTATAGGACCTGTTCCTCTGGACAGCCATTTTTAAAGATTGACAATTTTCTTTTCGGTGACCAGTGTTCCCACAGTGAGTGCATAGCCAGTTTTCAGGAAATGATAAGTACTTACTCTTTGGATTCCATTTGGATGAACTCTGTGCTTTCATAAATCCAATACCTTTCCTGTTACTACTATGATTTTCCTGTAACCATTCTAGTCCTTCAGAAGACTTGTTCCATTCTACAGTTTTTCTTAATTCCATTTTTGTCTTAACCAAGTCTTCTTCTAAAGATCTTATCTTTTCATCTTTCTTACACAGTTCATCAACTGTGTCTTTCAGTTTCTCTTCAGCAATGATCTGATGAGAATTAGCAATACCTTTACCTTTTACAACTGTTTTAACATTTTCTAATTCTTGAGCAGTTGTTTCAAGTGTGAGGACCTGTTCCTCAAGCATGCTAATCTTCCTTTCCAGAAAATCATTTTTAATTATTTCCTCTTTGCATTCTATTTCTAAACAGTCAACTTTATCATGCAGTTGGTGATTATCATCCCTCAGAGTTTTAAATTCATTTAGCACAATATGGAATACTTTAACCAACTTTTCTCTAGACATGCTTTTTACATCTTCTTTAAGTTTAGAAACAAATACCTCAGGATCTTCTTCATTTTCTGAATCTCCAAGTGCCATTAGAGCAAGATCCTCATCCAGATCATCATCAGTTATTTCATCTTCACTCTCTTGCCATCCTGCAACCAGCGCTTTGGGATTTCCACTTTTCTTATGGACCTGTTCCCTAGCCTTCTTTCTTTCATCAATGAATTTCTTCCTCCATTCTCCTTCCATAATTGGGCATTTGCTGATGTAGTGCTCCGAGCTTCCACATTTGTGGCATTCTCCAGTCTGTTTCATGTTATTAGACCTACCCTGTCCACTAATTTCCCTTTTTCTTATTCAAGTATTTCTGAACACTTTTAGCGATAAGGACCAGTTCCTTATCATCAATGATTTTATCACCAGCAGTCAAGGCTAGGTTAGGTTTAGTTTTAACTGGTGCTCCTATGTTTTTAACCTTCTTTCTCAGTTCATAAGTCTTTAGATTGCCTATAAGCTCATCTAAGGATAAAGTGGTTAAATCTTTACTTTCAATGATAGCACAAGCTTTGATCTCCCAAGAGTCTGGAAGAACCCTAGTCAAAATCTTTTCTACCCTATCTTCCACAGTTAAAACCCTTCCCAAAGAGATAAGTTCAGAGGCAATGGCATTAAATCTAGTATACATTTCAGAGATTGATTCTTCTTCTTTCATTTTAAAGCTTTCATATTCAGCATAAAGAAGTGTACCTCTGGACCTTTTTACCTGACTTGTTCCTTCATGTGCAACTTGTAGAGCATCCCAAATCTCCTTTGCAGTGGCATACCCTCTGATCCTTGTGCATTCGTCAGGACTAAGTCCACCAACCAGCCACTTCCTTGCCTTAGCATTCTTTTCCCATTGCTTTATGTCTTCAGCATTGCATTCCTTCCTGGTTTTGGGAACATCCTTTCCATCAGCATCCTTCTTCATTGGGATCATGGGACCTTCAGTTACTATGTCCCACAATTCGTAATCTTCTGCTTAAAGGTGATCACGCATCCTCTCTTTCCACCATGAATAGTATTTCCCATTGAAGTAAGGTGCTCTAACCATTGACTGACCCTCACTGTTCTCTCGTGATGTACTCATCTAATCCTAGGTGTTAGCCTTTTCAAGGATAACCCACTCTGATACCAATTGTTATTTCCCACGATTACACCACTTTACTGTTTTAAGGACCAGTTCCTTAAAATGTGTTCCTTTACTCTACGATGTGCGGAATTAAAACCGTAAGTAATTGAACACCAGATATTAGCGTGGAAAAACCCCTAGACACGGGATCGAAAAACCCCTAGACACGGGATCAAAAAACCACGACCTACTTCTCAAGTAGGATTTCAACTTCACTATGTAAAAAGACCCACTTGGTTACAAGACTCACTCTTACTAACCTAGGACTAACTCTAATCCTTTAGTGATCTTTCTCACGATCAGTGAAGTTGTGTCAAGTCCACGACTTGAACCAGAAAGTTTACAACTCGATTTTTGCTTACTACAATTGAACTAAGACTCGAACTTTTACAAGATTCAATCTAAGGAACAGGTTCTCACTTAGTTCTACTGTAGCTAACTGATTACACAAATAAGCTAATAATACTTCTCAGCTTTTGCTCGATGCTCTCTGTATTTGTGTATCACTTCTATGGCTGATAGTCTTCACGCTTTATAGTTTCCAGCAGCCAAGAAGTCTCAATGAATTAGAATTCCAAAGCTCCCTTGACTTTGAATCCTAATTGGATTCTACCTCGAATCCTTTATCCCTTAGTTATGCAATCTTTTCGTATCTGATTAGTCCTGCATAATTACCAAGATACACGTCAGTATTAGGGTAAATAATGATATCTCAATTAAATGATTTTGCATGAATTATCTATTCTGCTTCATTGATTCAAAGGAACAGGTCCTTTGAATCCGTTCCTCAGTCATCAGTCAAAACTCCAAGCTTATCCAAGCTAACAACAATCTTGGAAAATATTTAATGAAATGCCGATAGAAACCCACATGTCCCAAGAAGATTCTCACTCCTTTGACGGTTGTGGGAGGTAGAAGTTTAGAGATAACTTCAATCTTAGCATGATCAACTTCAATTCCCTTCTTGGACACCTTGTGCCCTAAGACTATTCCTTCTTGAACAAGGAAATGGCATTTCTCCCAATTTAGCACAAGCTTTGTCTCTTCATACCTCTCTAAGAATTTCTCCAAATTAGATAGACAATCTTCAAAGGAATCACCAATTACCGAGAAATCATCCATAAAAATTTCCAAGAAGTTTTCCACTATATCATGAAAGAGTGCGAGCATGCACCTTTGAAAGGTAGACAGGGCAATGCAAAGTCCAAAAGGCATCTTGCGAAATGCAAAGGTATCATATGGGCATGTAAAGGTTGTCTTATCTTGATCATTCGCTTCAATTGAGATTTGATTGTACCCCGAATATCCATTAAGGAAACAATAATAAGCACGGCCCGCCAAACAATCAAGCATTTGGTCAATGAAAGGTAGAGGAAAATGATCTTTCCTTATTGCATTGTTGAGCTTTCGGTAGTCCATACATACTCGCCAATCGGTAATGGTTCAAGTTGATATAGCCTCACCCTTCTAATTGTGAACTACTGTCATCCCTCTTATCTTGGGCACACATTGAACGCATCTAACCACTTTATGATCTCCTTCTTAACAACTTATTGCATTAGAGGGTTCAACCTTCTTTGATGCTCCACCGTTGGTTTGCAACCTCGTTCAAGTAGAATCTTGTGAGTGCATACTCCCGGATCAATTCCCCTTATGTCTGCTAGAGTCTACCCAATGGCTTTAGTTCGCCTTGTCACCACTTCAACTAATTGATCTTCTTGCTCTTTGGTTAAGTGGGAAGAAATGATTATGGGAAGAGTGGAGTTTGGACCTAGTAATGTATATCTCAAGTGGGTTGGTAAGACTTTGAGTTCAAGATTGGGAGGATCTTCAATAGATGGTTTTGTAGGTAGTGTGGTTCGGTTTTCAAGGTCAAGTAAGAGCTTTTTGGGAACATAGGGTCTAGTACCTAACCCTTCTAATGCCATCATACACTCGGCAATACTCTCCTCATTGTCAATATCCATGTTCCAAATGGCCACGGCCATTTCATCTACTTGGCTTACTAGGACACTCACTTTTTCTGCAAGTGCATCCACAACCATATCCACATACGAACAATTTGCTTCCTCCTCCATAGGTTGTTTTAGTATTTTACATATATGGAACACAACCTTCTCTCTATTAAATCAGAAAGTAAGCTTTCCCTTCTATACATCACATAATGCTCTCCCGGTAGCTAGAAATGGATGCCCAAGGATAATAGAGACATTAAAGTCCACCGGGCAATCAAGTATAACAAAATCCGCCGAGAATATGAACTTCTCCACCTTCACTAGAACATTTGTAACAACTCTAATTGGTTGTTTCATGGAACGGTCGACCATTTGCAAGTTCATTGTTGTGGCTTTTGGAACTTCCTTGGTAGTCAAAGTTTTGTACAGCTCATATGGCATCAAATTGATTCTTGCTTCAAGATCGCATAGAGCTTTAGGGAAATGTATCCCTCTAATTGTGCATGGAACCGTGAAGGCTCCGGAGTCCTCTATCTTTCTTGCCATATGCTTAGAAACAGTTGAGCTACATTGATGAGTAACCTTAAGTGGTTCATAATCATCATAGGTCTTCTTGGTGACAAGATCTTTCACGAGTTTAGCAATATTTGGCATTTGGCTTAATGCATCAACCAAAGAGAGGTTGATAGATGTCGTTGCTATCTTATCCCAAATCTTCTTGGTTTGCGATGTTTGTCTTTGCTTGATACTCTATTGTGGGAAAGGAAGTGGAATTTTGGGAATGGAGCTTGGACTAGGAGGGCGTTGTTTGGGTGGTGGAGCTTTCTTTGGTTTGGCTTTTTGGGTAGTAGTGACTTCGGGATTTGTTTCTTGAGGGATTGCCTCATCAATAATTTCATGCCTTGGAATTTTTACATCCACGTCAATTGCCTTGCCTTGAATTAACTCTTCCTCCTTGTTTCGCTCATGAGCTTGCACCTCTATGTCCAAACAATCATCTTTTGCTTTAGGATCATCCCATATTTTTCCACTCCGGGTTGCAATTGCCATCACATGATCTTTGCCATTCTTCTTAGGATTCACCACCGTGCCACTAGGTAGTGCTCCTTGGGGTCTTTGATTCACTTAGTGAGATAGGCTACTCATTTGAGATTCAAGAGCCTTAATGGAAGTATTGTGAGATGTGACCGTTTGCTTGATATCTTTGATGTCATCAGAGTAACTTTCTTGATTCTTTAGCACCTCTCCCGTCATTTCTTCCAACTTAGATGGACCTTTTCCTTCATTCTCACGTTGCTTGAATGGGGCTCTTGGAACATATGGTGCAAGCAATAACCGGAGTTGAAGCTTTGCAATCGGAGATAATGAGACAAGACGTGGAAACGATAAAGATAAAAGGGCGGAAGCAAACAGTAACCAAGTTAACAAGAAATCGAGGAAGGGGGAGAACAGAAATAGAAGAAAGAATGGATAATCATAATCAAAACATTGATTGATTATCCAAGGGAGAAAATGAAACTTGAACCTAACAAGGATTCATACTAGGGATGAAATCCATTTCGGTTCCAAGCCTAAGAAGGCATATACAAAGCCTCGGGCTTCAACAAGAATGGCTCGGCCAATTCTATCTCTATTCTCTCAATTCAATATCAACTAACTGTTTTTCTAATGAGCTATGCTAGGAGTTTATATACAGCTCCGGGGTTCGCATAGCCAATAAGGGCTACTTGATGAGCGGCATTTGTTAACTTGAAGATTTTCCACCTTGTTCACTTTCTTCTCGTTGTCTTCCTTGGCACCTCTAAGAAGCTCAATGTTGGTAAGAATTCGAGCCAATTGCTCTTCTTGATCTTCAAATCTCTTCATCAGCATGGGATTCTTCCTCCATCTCCACTTGGGTTTTGGGCTCTAGATTGCCAATCTTGAGATTGTTTGGCAACCTTGTTGAGAATATCCTTGACTTCTTGATATGTCTTGTCCATGATAGCACCTCCACACAAACTGTTTACGGCCGATTGGTTGATCTTGTTGAGACCGTGGTAGAAAAATTATAGGAGCATGTCTTCTCCAAAACCATGAGTTGGGAAATGTAGTAGAACTTCTTGAAAAACTTCCCAAGCTTCATACAATGAATCGGTTGGGTCTTGTTTGAACATAAAGACTTTATCTCTCATTGAAGCTTGCTTACCTTTTGGTAAGAATTTTGCTAAAAATTGCTTCACAAGTTCCTCCCACGTGTAAATTGAATTCTTTGGCAACTTGTTCAACTATGCCTTGGCCTTCCCGGATAGAGAATAGGGAAAGACCCTTAGGCGTAAAGATCCTCCGAACAATGGGCTGACTTGTAGAGATGGTATGTTTGGATGAAATTCCTCAAATAGTCATTTGGATCATTATGCTTGCCTCTACTAAAGTATCCATTTTGATCAAGTCCATGCAAGATCATTTGTGGAGTGTTGAAAGTAACATTACCACGAATGGGTGGTGGAACAATTGCGCTAGCAAAACTATCCATATTTACGTCTTTATCGGACTCTTCCACATCTTGCACCGGTGGATTTGCATTTCGGGCACCTATTGCATTCCTTTGGTTCCGGTTGACATTGCGAACATTCACTTGATTGGCTCTTTGATTAGCTTGATTAACACGAACACTTCGGTTTGCACCTCGGCCTCCTCGGCTAGCATTGTTGCCTTTTTGTTGTGCATTGCCTGCAACACCATCATTGTTGTCAATATTCACTCTCGCATTGGCTTGATTGTTACCAATGGGGTTTCCATCAATTAGGGCACCATCTTCCACTTGCGGTTGGTTATTCTCTTCAAACACATCATGAATTCCATAGCTCTCCTCACTAAGAGAAGTATCATCATAATCTTTCTCGGTTTCTCCATCATAATCATTTGGAGCCATTGGGGCATTTGGAAATAGAACTCCTCATTTGCTCGATTGTAGAGGGGGTTCCTCATAGCTCGATCTGGATTTCTTCTCATTTCTAGTAGTCACCTACACACAGTAAACCAAAAACAAGAGGCAAAATGGTAGGAATAACCTACAAAATAAGAATACAGAATATTCAATCTAATAGATGTACAGTAGCTCCCCAAAAACGGCGCCAAAATTTGATCCACGCTCAATCCATTCACCACGAAGGGTGTGGGGCAGTCGTCAAAGATAATAGTACCCACCAAGGAGTCAGGGTCGATTTCCACAGGAAGCTAGAAAAGCAATCTATTAAACTTAGTATGAATAAAGTCAGGTTCTACGAATTGTTTGTGTATTCCTAATTAAATATGGTAAAGTGATTTAATTACAACTATAATTAATCAATAAGCATAAGACAAGTAATTATTAACAATTGGTGTAAATGATGAGGATGAGCTAGGGGTTTACTCATTCCGACAAGATTCTCATGACCAAACACTTGTATTAATCTCACAAATCATAAGGGTAACGTCAATGGTTCGACCTCTAATGCATTCCTCCAAAAATGTTAGAGATAGGGAGGATTTACCTCATCAAGCCCGTTAGGGTCAATAATGGGGTGCTAGAAACCCTAGTCCAAAAACCTGAGCAGGGATGACCTTTTTAGGTCTTTCCCTTTAGATGGGGTAGGCCGTAGCAAATATAACCAAAATTCTCCCTAGTTTCCATTAACCTACACCTCCAACCCTGTTAGGGTGATGAAAGAAAAATAGGGTTAGGTTCAAGTACGGTCGTGCCTTAAACCCTAGTCAAGAAAAGTACGATAGAGAACTAGATTTACCTTAACCCATAGATTTTATAAGATTAAGTACAAGGGTTAAGCTAGAATAATCAAATCTTCATGAATAAACCCCTAGTATGAGTTTAGCTACTCATACTAGGGTCTAACAGACACATAGTAGAAGATGAAATAACAAGAATCATATAAGAATATATTAAGAAATGGAATTTTTACAAAAAGATTCAAGTTAGAACCCTTCCTTTGCTTTCAAGAATATTCAAAAGTATGTTAAAAGTATATTCTAAGCTAAAAAGGGGTCTAGTTTATAGGAGGTATAACAGCCTATTTATAGGCATGGGTTTAAAAGCTAGGCTAGTATTTACAAAATTGTTATTTTGCCCTATTTTTTCGTCAAACTGCCGGTTACTCGGCGGGCCGTAGAATTAGTTGTGCGGCCGCCGAATGCGATTCTAACTCTTCTAGTTTGTTGTTCTGCGATGCAAGTTCGGCGGGCAGCAGGATCTTCGACGGATAGTTTCCACACTTGCAGACTTTCTCCGAGCTCACTGATATAGTCGACGGAGCCGTACAAGCTTCTGCGGGATCGCATAGCTTCTTCAAAAACTGTCTCAGTGGTCCGCCTTTTAGCTTCACATGGTTCTGATTGGCTCTTGAACTCTCCCCTCCTTTAGCAGGGAATTCGGCGGGTAGCCGATCAAGATGCGGCTTGTTTTCCTTGTTATTCAAAATGTAGCCAAAGTTTTCTTTTTTTTGTTCTTTTCTTCATTCCGTTTGGCTTTGTACATTGATGTTCTCTGTAAACCTGAAACATGGAAATAAACATAAGATTTACTCAAATAATAAACTTTTTAGGACGTGAAAGCTAGTCTAAAAGAGCTGTAAATACACGCAAATCGCTAACGCATCATCACCGCTCAAACTCAGGGCATGACCAGCACACTGACTCACCATAAAAGCTAACTAGCCAACTGAACAATTACACGACAAAAAAAAAAAAAAAACAACAACAAAAGAATGGCCCACTTTCTCTTTTTAAAGCCAAAATAGCATCACCTTTTTGAATATTGAATTCACAGTGGTTTTTCTCAAAGGAATCCCAAAATTTACCTCCAGCCAAAATCACTTGATAACTTTTAGAAGACTTAGATCTCCATGTAAGGATCAACGTTAACCCTTTCATATAATTAACTAGCTCAATAATCATACATAGTATTGTATTGGGTGAAAATTTACTAAGCCTTGACGATAGGGCTCGAGGCATGGTTTGGTTGAGTCTTTTGGAAATGATCTCTCGAAGTCACTGCTCAACTCCCGAGGCTAGTTGCCTCGGGCAAGAAATGGATCTTGGCTACAGATCACTACTCAAGACGATTACAAGAAAATCGTCACGAGGTGTGAGGCTCACCCCTCGGTGAAAATCCGCTCTTCATTGAACAAGCCCTCACCTCTGCAACCATCGACCGTTGCCCACGTATTAAATAGGGAGATCATGGTTAGACCACGACTGAATATGGATTAATGGCCATTAAGTACAGTAATTGTTATTCTCTTTCTTGTAGACTATTAATAGTCATGAAAAGATTATGTAAAAACATCCACAAATATATCAAATACACTTATTCTTTGTCTCTTAGCTTTTGTCCGATTCTTTTTATCAAGTTTCTTTTCTTTTACGGCTTTGATACAAATAATTGCTAGTTAACCCAAAACAAATTTGATTTGTTGTTCTAATCACATTTAGACCAACACAAATTGACGCTGTCTGTGGGGATCTAGCAATAACATTTATTCCGAAGTCTCACTCCCAGCTTTCCAGAGTATTCTTACTAATATCATTCAATGGCAAACAACACTAAAACCTCTGATAACACAACGATCCAAACTCCCGACCCAACCACTAGCGTCACTTCGTTAGGTGGTGGAACACCAATAACACCACCTAGCTTAACACCACCTGGCTTGACACCACCTGGATTGACGCCAATTGGCTTAACACCGCCCGTTGGTTTGACTTCTTCAACTAGTTTAAGCCCCCCCAATAGGGGTTACTCCACCACCACCAACTGATCCCTCATCATCAAGTTCAAACGACCCTTTTCAGTTGTATGTTATGGCAACTTTGCAACGACTTCAAGAGCAATTTTCTGCTTTCTCTGGAAATGGGAGAAACACAACAAATCCCATTGAGCCTCCACTAGCCACACTCAATAGGAGCATCCCGAACGTTGTTTCTACGGGGGCAACAACAGGGGGACTTCCAAATGGGGCCGCATCTGGTGGCTCGGGGTTTGCGCCATTAGGGAATCAACCCTTCGAAGCAGCTCCAACAGTGGCTTAAACTAGCATCCCATTGGACTTTGAGAAATGGAAGAAAGAATTTGAGGGCAGCATGAAAAAACGGCTCGAAAATGTCCCTTGGTTCAGAAAACCTCAGCGAGCTATATATATTGAGAAATGCAGGAAACAACCTTTTAAGCCCGAGGTTTCTCCCTCTCTCATTCCCAAACACTTCAAGCTACAAATCCTGAAAAAGTACTATAGGACATGTGACCCCATTGATCACATAACTGAATACACAGCCATGGTCAAGAGCAACGACTTGACCCCAGTGGTAGGCTTGGGCATCGAGCGAGCCGAGCCTAACCGAGCCCAAGCCGAATCGAGCTTTATACATACCGAGCCGAGCCCAAGCCAAGCTCAACCAAGCTTTGATAGAGTTTGACCGAGCCCGAGCCGGTTTTTTTCCTTGTGTACTATACATAATAATATAAAAAAAATATTTAAATTTTCTTTTTCATCATAATCATAGATAAGGATAAAAGTACTAGTTTATCAATTGTTAACTATTGCATTAAGATATTAAATAACAAGTAAACTTCTAAGTTTTTTTTTTTTTTGGTAACTAAGCCTAATGAACGAAAGTTATATTTTAAAGAAAAAGTTATATGATTAATCAAAGCTAATCATGTCGAGACGAGCTTTGACCGAGACAAGCTTGATCGAGCTTTAACCGACCCGAGCCGAGACGAGCCAAACTTTAAATGAAAACGAGCCGAGCCGAGCCGAGCTGAGCCGAGCTAAAAGACAACCAAGCCGAGCTGAGCTCCGAGTCGGCTCAGTTCTATGCCCAGGCCTATCCAGTGGAAAGGGAATTAATGTTTCTTAAGAAGTTTGTTGATACCCTCGAGAATGGAGCGTTGCGCTGGTACGTGCACCTCCCTTCCGAGTCAATATCAAATTTTGAAAAATTTAACGATATGTTTATCAAGGCCCATACTGGAGTATAGAAGATCTTCAAGCGAAAGGAGGACATCTTCGAGGTTAAAAAAAATACCTAGAGTCGATCAAGGACTTTCTCAAGCGCTTTCAAGCCGAAAAGATGGACTTGCCTATAATGGATGATACTCTGGTAATCATGGCTTTCAAAAGAAATTTAAATGTGAGTAACTCCAAGGTTGATGCTGAACTGAAGAAAGAGCTCCAGCAGTATCAAGCTCAAACTTGGGGTGAACTGAATGATAGAGCCTCTGAAAAAATCAGGCTTGAAGAGGCTGAATGGAGGATGGCAGGTCGATATAATTCAAACCGAGGCCACGCAGAGTCCTCTCGACGCGCCAATGCACCATGAGGGAAAAAAATAGGAGGTACGAGCCTTATAATTTTCAAAGGCAACATGTAAGCCAACGCCTCGAAGGACAACAACTTGTAAAAAGGCTAGGGGAAAGGCTAGCACAAATGCTAATCAGAAGAACTCCTCAGGACCATCCTTGGTATCCAAGGATAAAGATTTGCCCTGAATCCCTCATTATAATTTCAACACTTCCACTTCCAAGCTGGTAAACGCCATAAAAGAGATGACGGATCAAGGTGTGAGGTAACCGAGGGATATGAGAACTCCCCCAGGGAAAAGAGATCAGATTCAGCAATGTGAGTTTCATATGGATTATGGGCATGCCACCGAGGATTGCAAGGCATTGCGGCTCGAGATGGCTCATCTTCTCAAGAAGGGTCTGTTGGCTGAGTACTCACCGACAAGGGGAAGGAAAATTTCTCAAAAAAGAGTGGTAAATGTTATAAGTAGGGAATCAGAGGTGAATTGTGTCAACTTTGCCGCTGCGAAGAAATTCACAAAGCTTTCAATCACTGTGGAGAAAAAGACCCCGAGCTGGTGGGTCGAAGAATGCGATAGTCTTTGATACAGAAGACTGTGATGGGATGATGTTTCCCCATCATGATGCTTTGGTGATCATATTAAGGATCATAAATTGCGATGTTAAACGAGTTTTGGTTGATCCTGGTAGCTCGGTAAATATCATCAACCATGAAGTTGTTAAGAAAATGTGGTTGAAGGACCTCATCGTCTCGAAAGCAACCATATTGACAGGGTTCAACAATTCAACTCAAAAAACACTTGGGGAAATTACTCTTACGACAACTACTGAATGGGTAGATAAGAAGACCGGTTTCCAAGTAATGGCAGAGGTTATGGCTTATAATGTAATCCTCGGAAGGCCTTGGATCCATGAGATGGAAGCTGTTCCATCTACCTTGCACCAGGTAATTAAGTTCCCATTACTATGGGGAATTCATGCTATCCGAGGAGAGAAACGTATAGCTCGTGAGTGCTACTCGATCGCGATGAAGAGTGGAGTAGCTCCAACCAAGCCATCCAAATAGAAATTATTCGGCCCGGGGCCTGCCGAAAAAGAGCACTCGGTTCTTAAAGTAGGCTCTTAAAGGGGAAACCAAAAGGGTCCCATGATTTCTGACATTAAGGTACGTTACTTTGTCAAGCACAATCTTACGCTTACGGTACCAAGATGTCAATGCTCCAACATTTAGGCTGAATGATGCTTACCCCTCGTTTCTCTTTGTTTGTCCTTTTTACGAAGCGAAGGGAACGACAAACAGTGCTTGGGTCTGCATTCTCCACATCCAAACACTAGAGGGATGCAAGGGGAGTGGGTCCAGTCATTTTTGACTCGCGCCACAAACAACCGGGGACTTCAAAGGGAACCTGAAGACAGTCAATCCATACACCGAGGACTGTTCCCCTATGAGTTAGTCTTATTGTTTATCATAATCGCCTGAAGTGGATGTTGTAATAAGAATTTTCTTAATTTTTGCCCAAGTCTTGTTATGACCAAAAATTATGTAAATCATCTTTAATTTCATCAATAAAATTGATCCAATTTGTTTTCTTTATTCGATGTTTAAAGCCAATTTCTACCTTTACGCCTCGGCTCTTGAACAAGATGTCGTTCTAAGCTAGCTTCATTTTATACTATCTAGGTCTTGCAAGAAAATAACTCAAGTGATATGAGACATATACTTTCAATGCGAAGTAAAAGATATAACATTTTGAAGCATCCAAATATTCATTAAATGCCTCAGAAGTCAATACAAGATGATTTACAAAATAGTGGCCCGAAGGCCTAAGGCTCAAAGCCCAAACAAAAAATAAAAAATGGAGCGCAGACGAAGTTCACTCGTCAGCAGAAGAGGCTTCCAAACCCTCAGTCTCTTCATCACTCGAGCTTTCACTGCTCTAAAGAAGATTGCTCATCAACAACTGAGCCTTGGCGACATCCTCTTTCGCCTTAGATATTTCTTCATCCAAGTTTACTCCAGCTTTGCACTAATCGAGAGTCTTCAGCTTTGTCTGGATAATAGCCCAGTTCCTGTCAACTCGGGCTTTAGTATCACGAGACTTCAGCTTAATCTTGATCTTGGACTTAAGCTTGGTTGAAAACATGGATCCCTCATTCTGAAGGGTCTCAACCTTTGCCTCGAGAGTTTGGGATTGGGTTTCAAGCTCGTTCACCTTTGATGAAAGCTCCTTTTATTGGCTTTGAAGCTGCTCGGTCAAATCATCGATCGTTGCGTTTGCTGCTTTAATTTCAGCCCAGAGAATTTCTTCTTGAGCTTTCTTCTTAGCTTCAAGCTTGGCAATGGTCTCTTGGGACCTGTCCAGCTCGAGGTTTGACTCTTCGGCTGCTTTACGAGCTCGGTCCAGGTCAATCTCAGAGTTGAGCAAATGCTTCTCAAGATCAGCAACCTTGGCTTGAAGTTTAGCTCTTATGCGATCCCAGCGATCCCCAATCTTCCTCAATTATGCCGCTCGATGAGCCTCCATCTCGGCCGCCTTTATAGTGTAAATAAAACACTGCAAAAAGAAGGGGTTATGGAGGTGCACATGAAATTGAGAATGAAAGGATATGAAGCAAAAGAAGAAGATCATATGAATTGCTTGCTGAGATGCATAAGCCATCATATCATCGATTGGCAAACCCTCGAGGCGTTCTCGTTCTGCTGGGCCGACCAAATCTTTATGACTGATGGGAACAACCACTGTGTCATCCAGCATACACAGGTTAGGAGGGATACTTATCATCAGCCCTCTCTTCGTCGCGAGAAGGGTCGTCAATCGCCCTCTCTTCGGCAGGAAGAATATCAGCCACTTTGGCCTAGCCCTTAGCTTTCTCCGCTGCTCGATTTTCTTCAAAGTTAACCACCTCAGCCTCATTATGGACCTCGCCGTCTGTAGGCTCGTAAAGCTGGTCATGCTGAGGAACTTCAGGTGACTCAGCTCGAGGGCGTTTAGCTTTGGAGGGGTTAACTAATGCGCCCTTCCTTCTTCTTGAATCTAAATAGATGAAAGGATCATTAAGAGAAAGTGAGAAAAGAAATAAAGAAAGAAGTTAAGCCGAGGACTCAAACCTTTTGAAGCCTTGCGGCTGGGCGACTTCTTTGAAGCTTTGGCTTTGAGGACCCCTACCAAGTCTTCTAAGTCCTTCAAACTATCCCCAGCCTCGGGGACTTCTACTTCTTTCTTCTCTTCTTTCTTTTTTTTCTTCTCCTCCTTTTTCTTTTCTTCCTTCACTTCCTTTTCTCCCTCTTCCGGCTCGGTAGCCGCCATATTAGGAAACCTACAAAAGAGGAAGTAGAGTAAGGAAAAGTCTTTAAATTAAGAGGAAGAAGGCGTAATGCACACTTACCGTGTTGTTTGCACGACCACTATTTCTCTTTCAACGCCGCTGAGATCATCCACGATCTTTCTGGCCTCAGCTTGGCGTCAATAAGTGTTTGAACCCAATCAATCAAACCCTCCGGGGGGTTGATGGAAAGCTTCTCCACTAAAAAAACAATGAAGAGTCAATTAAAGCCTGAGGAGCTGCGCAAATAAAGGAGAAGTAAAGGTTCGACAACTTACGAGTTCTTTTCCACGCTTCGGGGAACCCAGCCTCGGAAGAAAGAAGAGTAGTAGGAATAAGAACCGATTGCACCAACCACGGTCCTCGATAGCATCACCCTTCGTGATTATAGAAAACTTGCCCCGTTTGCTCAACTGGACAACTTCATATTTATGCATGGTGGGGTAAAAAAAGGAAACCAAATGGTCAAAAGTAAAAGGGACCTTGGCTCGTTGGCTCAGAAAGTCGAGGCATTGAATGACCCTCCAAATGCCGGGATCGATCTGAGCACAGCATAAATTATATGTTCGGTAGAAAGTATCGGCTATGTGGTGAATTGGGAGTAAAACCTATCGTAAAGGGATAGGTATAAACGAATGAGAGCCCAGGAATTCTATCACAGGTGCGATGCTCCGGGGCAGGGACCACGATCTGAACCTCAGGGCCCCAACCACAATCTTCTCGAACTTGATCTATTTGAGCTTGTGTGATTAGGCTCGGTGATTGTTAAACGGGCACTTTCCTATTTTCTCAAGGTCGGAAGCCGTTTGTTTTTGCATTTTCAAATCTTCACTGTGGTCATATTTTGAGGGAATCAGCTGGTGAGGTTTAATTTCTCTGGTGAAAGATTTCTTCTTGGGCTGTGAAGCTTCAGCGGCCCCAGCTTCATTATTATCATCGTTGGCGGCTTCTTCAGTCGTGGCTCCATCGTCTCCGACTGATACCTCCTCCTGGTTAGTGATGTCATAATGGGCGGAGGTGCTTTCTTTGTCACCTTCCACCGGTGAAATAACCTTTAATAGCACTGGTACATCAGCCAATTCACCACTCGTTATCGTGATGTTATCATATATAGTTCTTATTTTTGGTGATACTGAAGAATTTTTGGTAGTAGACATGATAGCAAGATTTTGACAGAAGGAAGAGTTGCAGAAAATCTGGTTACTGTTGATTGAATATTTAAGAAACAGTGTATTTGTTGAACAAATTGGTAAATTTATAGGAAAGGTGATACTCAAGTACTTCGAAAAGTCGCCATCATTACATTTACATTGGGAAGGTAAAACGAAGGGCTACAACCGTTCAAAAACGCCGCATACAGTGGATGAGATGTTGAAGGAACGGCTAGCTTTTCAAATTCCTTGGCGGAGGATTTTCCACGTTGCTCTCCCGACGAATTTATTCCACCCCTCAGAAAATTCTTCAATTATCCAAGGGGTGGGGGACTATCTGTATTGGGTAAAAATTTACTGAGCCTTGACGATAGGGCTCGAGGTATGGTTTGGTTGAGTCTTTTGGAAATGATCTCTCGAAGTCGAGGCAAGAAATGGATCTTGGCTATAGATCACCACTCGAGACGATTAGAAGAAAATCGTCATGAGTTGTGAGGCTCACCCCTCTGTAAAAATCCGCTCTTCATTGAACAAGCCCTCACCTCTACAACCATCGACCGTTGCCCACATATTAAATAGGGAGATCATGGTCAGACCACGACTGAATGTGGAGTAATGGCCATTAAGCGCAGTAATTGCTATTTTCATTCTTGTAGACTACAAATAGTCATGAAAGGATTATGTAAAGGCATCCACAAATATATCAAATACACTTACTCTTTGTCTATTAGCTTTTTTTTAATTTTCTTTATCAAATTTCTTGTCTTTTATGGCTTTGATTCAAATAATTGCTAGTTAATCCAAAATAAATTTGATTTGTTGTTCTAATCAGATTTAGGCCAATACGAGTATTTGTTTTTGGATCTTACAATATCTGATTAACCAAAATAATATTAACAATATATTCATCACTGTTAGAAATCAACTTGTATGTGGATATCTTAATTAAACACCAACTTAGGAAGATTATTGTAAGCCAATTCAAGTTGACAAGTTGGCTAGTATATCTATAATTCTAGACTATAGAGAAGTGAGGTGGTAAAAAGCACCTTGGCCATTTGTGCAGTGGTAAGAATAGGTTCAAATTTTGAAGAGTTAGAATTGGTACGTGCCTGCAAGTTCAATAATAGATACATTGGACAGTTAATCGATCAGTATTAGCATTACAATAGAGCACAATATTTTATGAGTTGATAGTTAAAAGGTCTCCATCTTAAGCTGATATTTTGGGCATGTTAAATTATTCTAAGTGTAGTTTATGTTTCTAGGACAATATCTTTATCTAACACAATTCTTCACAAACTGCAACTAGTAGAATTTACAATAAGGTTGTCTACCGGCCTCAGCTCACTGTGGAATTCGCACGAGGCACAATTTGCTGAGTATTTCTCAACTATGTGACAGAGAAAATGAAGTTAGCTTCTCATCAGTAGGATGTATGGTGAAGAACCTACAGAGTGGGAAATTGTCATGAAAGG
Source organism: Petunia x hybrida (assembly GCA_037355625.1). Classification (NCBI taxonomy): domain Eukaryota; kingdom Viridiplantae; phylum Streptophyta; class Magnoliopsida; order Solanales; family Solanaceae; genus Petunia; species Petunia x hybrida. Next base: position 197,628 of record JBBBVM010000083.1, read on the forward strand.
AAAAAGGGTAAATAATGTGTACAAAGCATCTCTGGATCACTTCCTAAAAATAATTTAACATGCTTGAATGTCCAAGAGAGTGATTCTCAGCTGTGGCACAAAAGGTTGGGACATGCTAGTCTGTCACAGCTCAACAAGTTAGCATCGAAGGAACTTGTTCGTGGTTTGCCAAACAAGAAATTTGAAGACATCAAGATGTCTGATGCTTGTGTTAGGGAGGAAACACGTGAGATCATCCTTTAAATCCAAAAAGGTGGTGAGTACGTCAAAGCCACTGAAGCTGATACATATGGATCTATGTCGACCCATGAGAGTTAGAAGCAGAGAAGGAAAGAGGTTCGTGTTCGTGATTGTTAAAGATTACTCAAGGTATACATGGACTTTGTTCCTTGCATCCTAAGATGAAGCTTTCGATGGCTTCAAGGACTGGGCTGGAGTTGTGCAGAAAAGGTTGAGTCTGGAGTTGGTCAATATCAGATCTGACCACGACACGGAGTTCGAAAATGCAAAATTCTCTGAGTATTGTATGAAACATAGTATTAATCATAATTTCTCTGCACCAAGAACTCTACAACAAAATGGAGTAGTTGAAAGGAAGAACAGGTCTCTGGAGGATATGGCAAGAACCATGCTGCTATCAAGTGGTCTTGCAAGAAATTTTTGGACTGAAGCTATAAACACTACGTGTTACTTACTGAACAGGTATTCCATAAGGGTCATTCTTGATAAAACTCCTTATGAACTTCTCAGAGGAAGAAAACCAAATCTTACACACCTGAGGCCTTTTGGGTGTAAATGCTTTCTCCACAAAAACGACAAGGAACCACTGGAAAAATTTGATGCAATAAGTGATGAGGCAATCTTTCTTGGGTATTCTACCCAAAGCAAGGCATATAAAGTGTTCAACAAAAAGGACTAAAACGGTGGAGGAAAGAGTAGTGTTTGATGAGCCGGATAAGGAAATTGCTGAAAAGGAAGGAGATGATCAGGCCATTAGTCTTGCTCGAGAAGAGTCTGCAGGTAACTTTGAGAACTCAGAAGAAAAGGAGGAACCTTGTAATGAAGATGAAAATCTAACTTAGGGGGAACAAGGAGTCAATATGTCAGGGGGAACAGCAGATAAGTAAGATGAATCAAATGATCAGGAAGAACCCACTCAAGCTGACGCTGAAGGTTCTTCTCACCACATACAACCTCGATCATGGAAACATCAAAGCTTACACCTTCTGGAGAATGTGATATCTGAGTTAGATACTGGGATAATGACTAGATCTGCCTTGAAAAACTTATGTGCATTCTTTACCTTCCTATCATCTATGGAACCAAAGAATGTAAAGGAAGTCTGATCCAGATTGGGTCTTAGCTATGCAAGATGAACTTCATCAGTTTGAGAGAAGCAAAGTATGACATCTAGTTCCTAAGCCAAAGGACAGATCAATCATTGGAACTAAATGGGTGTTCAGGAATAAACTGGATGACCATGGCATAGTGACAAGAAACAAAGCTAGACTGATAGTTCAAGGCTACAGTCAAGAGGAAGGAATTGATTATGATGAGACCTTTGCACCAGTAGCTAGGATGGAAGCTATAAGAATGTTGATTGCCTTTGCTATATATATGGAGTTTACATTATATTAGATGGATGTGAAGAGTGCATTCTTGAATGGATACCTAAATGAAGAAGTTTATGTGATGCAGCCTCCAGGTTTCTTGAACAGTGAATTTCCTAATTATGTATATAAACTTGATAAGGCTCTCTATGGGTTGAAGCAAGTACCTAGAGCTTGGTATGAGAGGTTTTCAGGGTTCTTGCTTAAAAATGGGTTTTCAAGAGGAAGAATCGACAATACACTGTTCATGAAGAAGAAAGGAAAGGATTTATTGGTGATTCAAGTATATGTTGATGACATTATATTTGGAGCCACTGATGAGGAGTTATGCAAGGGATTTGATGAGTTGATGGGCAGTGAATTTGAAATGAGCATGATGGGAGAGCTCAATTTCTTTCTAGGATTACATATCAAACAAACCCCTGAAGGAACTATGATTCATCAACAGAAGTATGTCAAGGAAATTTTGAAGAAGTTTGACATGGAAGGAGAAAAAGAGATGTTTACTCTTATTGCTCCTGGAACAAAGCTGGATATGGATGAACTAGGTCCTTCTACAAATGAGACTAAGTTTAGAGGAATTATATGTTCACTCCTCTATCTCACAGCTAGTCGAACTGATATTGTGTACAGTGTGGGATTGTATGCTTGATTTCAGTCCAAGCCAAAGGAATCACATCTAACAGTTGTGAAGAGAATTCTGAGATACTTGAAAGGAACTCAGGATTTATGTCTATAGTACCCCCAGTGATGGTACTTTTGAATTGATTGGTTTTTCTGATGCTGATTATGCAGGTCATCTGGTGGACAGGAAAAGCACTTCAGGGATGGCACATTTCCTTGGTCCTTGCTTAGTTTCTTGGGCTACAAAGAAGCAGAACTCAGTAGCCTTGTCTACTGCAGAAGCCGAGTATGTAGCAGCTGCATCCTGTTGTTCTCAGTTGCTGTGGATCAAACAACAGTTGGAGGACTTTGGAATTAAATGTGGAGTCGTGCCTATTTTCTGTGATAACACAAGTGCTGTGAACATTTCCAAGAACCCAGTCCAACATAAAAGGACCAAGCACATTGATATTAGACATCATTTTCTCATAGATAATGTTGAAAAGGGTCTAATCATCATGAATTCTTGCAGGACTAAGGATCAAATTGCTGACATCTTCACCAAAGCCTTGAACAAAGTTCAATTTGAGAGGAACGTGTTAGAGTTAGGGATGACCAAAATACACGGATGACCCAGCACTTGATCCCTAAGGTTTTGCTAGTTAAGGGCTCAATTTCTTGTTTGAAATTTTAAGTTGTTACAGTCCAGTCTATCTCTGTGCTTTATTAAGTATACTTGTTCAACTAAGTGTTACTTAAGTGTTCTAATGAGTTCCCAGGGAAGAACCAAATGAGGAAGTAGAAGGAACCACTGTAAGCATGAGGAACCATGACCAGGTACATCTATATAGCTATATATGTTAAGTACTATGACTAGAATTGATTTATTCTTGAACATGCATCAAGAAAACCTTCCATGCCTGTGTAACCGCCCAATTTCATAGGAAAATTACCTTTTTTGGTTACATTTTTAAATTTCAAACCTACCCCAGTCACTCTAGAAGTCTTAATAATCATCTCACATAACCGTCACATCTAAAGCTTTCCCGGTTTCCCAAGAACTCTAAAAGGTGTTCCACTTTTACGTTGCCATCATTACCGCCTATTCCATAGATCAACTTGAACATCTCTTCACCATCAAATCTTCCATTATTCATCTGAAAAAAGAAAATATCTACTACATTATCTCTATTTCTCTCTCTCTCAAGTTCTAAATAAGAAAACCCTTTTTTTCACTAAACCTACCTCAAGAAAAAAAGCCTCTTCACCATGACTCAAGCACAATCATCATCTGCCCTCCGGCTAAAACCTCAGAAACCCACACCTCCAAAGATTCCTCTTCAAACTCACCGCCTCTATTGTTGCTGAAAGATTGGCTATGGCACGCCTGAAAATTAAGAAGAAAGTTGGAAAGAAGATTTCCAAAGCTGTAAAGCCTAATAGTACAACTGATAAGGGGAAAGTGGTAGAGGGAGAAGGGCAGGTGGCCTTAGAAACTTTTGAACCTGGGGTTGGATTTCATGTACCTAAAGTTACTGACAAAATGGTGAGATTGAACGCTGTTGAAAACGTGTTGGAAAGGTTGAGAGAGGAAGATTCAGTAGAGTCTCAAAGAGGCCCAATCAACGGACCTAGTTCGGAGATTGCTCCTTTAGAGAAGGTACTAATGGAGGCTGTGCTGAGTGGTCCTGTATGTGAAGGACCTATTTCTGTTGAAGCTACTAAGGAATTGGAAGAAGAACCTGGTTCTTCCACGGTTCTTGCGGTAGTTGATGATACAAAAATTGATTGGACAGATTCTGAAGAAAATAAAGAAGATGAGACAGAAGTGAAAGATAGTAATGTTGAGAAAGCTGTGAAAGTCCCAAAGAAGAATGTGAAAAGAAAATTTGGTTATGAAGATGAGAAGATGATGGGAGAGGATGACGAAGATGAAGTGGTGATTGTGAGTGAAACAAAGCCAATAAAGGGGAAGAGGAAAAAGCTTGTGAAAGAAGGAAATGTTGTGTCTAAGAGCAGACTTGTAGATGAGAGTGATGAAACTCTCTAGGTGTAGATGAAGGTGGTGATAAACCTGTTGTGCCAGTGGCTCCTAGAAGAGTAGCTAATAGGTCTGGTTTGAAACAGCAGGTAGAAATGGTTGATAAGTATGAGAAGAAAAAGAAACAAAAGCTGGAAGAAGTGGAGCAGGAAACTGGTACTGAGGAGAAGGTGGAAAGTGATAAGGATGGGGAGTATGTTCACCCAGATTATTCTGACACTAATAGTGAGGTGGATGTCAAGAAGAAAAATAAAGATGAGGAAGAGGTTGATAGGGTTGCCTTCTTTGCTAGGCATCAAGTACTAGCAAGTAGTATTCGGAGTGACCTGGAGGAGCATGATATGAGACCCTTGGTCAGGAAGGTGGAAGACCAAGGGTGGCTGAAGCTTACTCTAATAAGGTCAGGTGCCTACATGCTAAGGAAATTAGAGAGTTCTATGTAAACTGGAGGGTAGATGCAAGAAGGGTGTTCCCTATGGTAAAAGGAGTGGAACTAGAGTTTGGAAGGAAGGAGCTAGGGGTCATTCTTGATGTACCTGCTGAAGGTTATTGCAGGTACATTAAGTTGAAGTGGCCTAAGAGGACTGATGGTGTTACTCCTCTCAGTGTGGTGAGGAAATTCACAGGGAAGACAAGAATCAAAAAAGAAAGAAAAGTTGAGAAGAAGGAGATGGAACCAGCACATCAGTTGCTGCTTGAGTTTGTCCACAGATTCCTTCTGCCTAGAGGGGAGAGAAACAGTGAGGCCTGTGCTCTTGACTTAACACAAGGGAGAGAAACAGCTTGACTTAACATACATGGACTTGCTGGATAAAGGAACTAGGATAAATCTACCTGGTCTGATCATCAGACATATAAAAAATTACAGATATTGACCAAAAGCCACATTCCTTAGTGCACTCCTACATCCTGCAGCAGGTCTTTGAGCATTTTGGTGTGCCCTTAGAAGAAGGAAAGAAGCCAACAGCGCATTAGATGTTTGGTCTGAATTTGCTGAAGAACTGTGATTTCTTCAAAGAAAGAAAGGCATCCAAGCGACCAATGCCAGTTAAGAAAGAGCAGTCTGATCAAAGTGAGGATTTTGGACATGATGAAGCTATTGCAACTGTGAAGGAACTGGAGCAGCATGTATTGGAGGTATATGAAGAAAAACTGAAAAGGCAGCTACAGGTGAAGGATCAAGAGATTGATCGCTTGAAGATTGAGTGCCACAAACATGAGGCCGAGTTGGTGGTAGAGAGGGCAAAAAATTCAAAGAACATTGAGGCACTTGTAAAGAACTTCAACCTAAAGAACTGATGCCTGCCTATTTTCCTTCCTTGTCCTTGTCCAAATCATTGTCTTATTTCCTCTCCTGTCCTTCTTTAATGCATGTTTTTTGAGATAATTTTTATCTAGTTTTGTACTTAATAGGGCTATGTGTTTGTCACGCCCTGGGTGATTGGTTTTAAACTACTCTTGCATATTTTGGTTTGTTCTATGACATCTCTGGTTTTGGTTGGGCCCTTAGATTACTTATAGTAGTTACTTATGTTGACTTGTTGCCTTGGGCTCTCGAGTGGACTGTACTGACTTGTTCTTGCAGGATTTGAATCTTTTTGGTGATGCCAAAAGGGGGAAGAAAGGAAGTTGGGATGTTTGTGACCTAACTCATCTGTCTTAAATTCTTTCAACTGTCTTTTTGTCTGTGTGTTCTTTGGTGTTTTGTGTCTGTACAAGTTCTTTGGCAACATTTGTTTGTCATCATCAAAAAGGGGGGATTTGCTGTGCTGAATGTATTGATGTATGACAAACGAAGGACCTAGTAGTTTGGAGAAGAACTTGGTCCTTAAGGAGAAGGGCACAACTGATCGAAAAGATTATGGAATGCAAATCCATGCAGAACTAGGAGTAGTGGCGCGTGAACTATTGTGCATCCTAGTCAGCTAGAAGAAGTTGTGTCGGGGCTGTTTCTTTAAAGTATGAACAAGAGTTGGAGCTAAACAATGAAAGTATCACATGAAAATCTTGACTTGTCATATTTACAAGGTTTCCTGATGAAATACTACCAGGGTTACAAGGCCCATATAAAAGCTAGTAATTGAAGAAGCCGTAAGTAGTTATTCACTACGAGAGTTGAGAGCAAACACAAGGCGATCCAATAACTTTCAAAGTGACTTAACTGTTGAAGACAACCGTTAAAGAATTCAGACTTTAACTTAGATATTTTATCTAGGTTCTTTATTAGAGTTGTCATTATTTTGTGTTAAAACTGTTTTTACCTATCTGCTTATGTTAGAAGAAATTGTATTAGGTGAATCTTGAATGATTACTTTGTAAAGCTAGAGTATTGCTTTGTTGAGTGTTTAGGGTCTAGAGTGTAGCCCCTTGGTTACAGAGTTTGTAATCAAAAACTTGCTCAGTGAATTGGTTTCAAAATCCCAGAGTGTGGGTCGTGGTTTTTCTCCCTTGAGCAAGGAGTTTTCCACGTTAAAACACTGTGTTCTTTAGATTGCTGTTTGTTTGTGTGTTTGTGTTTTGTGGAGACTGTGGCACAAGAACGGGGTTCTAGCATTAAGAGTCGGGTTCTTCAAAAAATTGGAGGACACTATTCAACCCCTCCCCCCTTCTAGTGTCCATAGGAGGTGCTTAGAATATAACACACTTGCGATCATATCGATTAATCAGATGATTGACAGTACTCTCTATTCTTATTTAGAACAGTCGACGAACTTCATATAATTCTGTTTTAGCGACATACCGTGACATGATACACTTTTATAAGGAAATGAAATAAAGACATCAATTGATTTATATAACGAGTAGGATATTAAATTTCATTAAGTTTTGTTTAAGAAAACCATCAAATATATATATATATATATATATATATATATATATATATATATATATATATTGAGGAGAAGGTGACTTGGCACCTCTCTTTGGCCAAGGATCATATTTTTTTCTCATTTTTTTGACTTTTCTTTCATTGCTTTGATTTTTTTTCCTCACATTTTAATGCAAAACTCATTTATTATAGCGGAGAAGTGAATTCACAGTAATTATTGAGACAATGTAATTATTACTCCATCAGAGTTTTGGAAATGAAGTTCAGTTATGGAATATGAAGAAACAAAAATTATTGTCTTCTTAATAATTTAACTCCCATTACTGTTAGGTTCGCAACTCCAAAAATGCTCAACTTACGAGTGTATGACAATTTATTGTATTCCTCTAACTATAAGTAAAATCATAAATAGGCATAGTATTTTTTACTAATTTACCCTTTTATCTTTTTTTGGTATTTTCAAGAAGGAGTTTTTCAATATCATTTAATAAGGGTATTATGGGGAAGAAATAGTAAAATTTACATTGATATTCTAAATTATCAAATATTTTGGTTCTTCCAAAAATGGAATACCTATCAATTAAAATGGATCGGAGGGAGTACCTTTTAGTCACTTAATTCAATCACATCCAAGATTGGTTGGCCTGAGAAGTATCTTGAAAACAGTGTTCTTGCGTATTTTGGAATGCAAAAGAAGGGTAAACATGTCGTTTTACTTGGAGTATGTCACACACTCGGCCACGAATAAAAATTATGCTCATGAGTTGAAATAAAAGATGACGTGTTTAACGTTAAAATTGCGATAAACGTATTACTATTTGATAAGAGTTTAAGTTTTGTGCTCTATAAGAATTTAAGTTTTGTGCTCTATCAGTATCAATAACTAAAAGTCCACTGGTTATATAAGAATTTAAAATTTGTGCTCTATTAGTGTCAAAAGCTAAAACTCGACTGATTACATAAGAGTTTAAAGTTTTGTGCTCCATTTTAGTTGAATCGTTTTTGCTTTTTAGCTACTAGCTAGCTTAGTTGAGGAGAATACTGACACGACCAGAATTCTCAGCTAGGTCGTGCGGACACCCAACTACCTCCCTTAGACCTGTCAGGCGAATCCTATTGACTGAATCGACATAATTAGCGTTTGAGAACAAGATAGATGTAACCTTAACAACACAAGCTAACTCCCAAGGACAGACCTATATACAAGATGTTTGAATAATACAGCTTGACTACTCAAAATACAAGAGTTCAAAGATTTCCAGATCAGACATCTAAGAAGTCCAAAAGATGTGCACATCTCCCGAAAGGGGCAAAAATAAGATGAACTATAATATCTACAGCTGGCGACCTCAATGGACAAGCTGGCTGACCGTGGACAGCTGAGAACGTACTGCTCCTCAATCACGACGTGGCTGGCTGAATCTTGGAGCAGAATCTGCCGAAACGAAAATACACAACAAGAAACAAAGAATGAGTGAGTCATAAAGACTCACTATGTGAGAAAAAACTAGCGACCTCAAAGAATAGCTACGCTAGTCAGGTAAAGAGAAGCCATAGCAGTCAACTCGATAAGTCATTCACAGATAATCAATGCAACAAATCTATACAGCTTACAAAACACATATAAAGATATGAAATGAATGTACCATGATGCAATAGGGTTACATGTGCCAGAAACCTATTTATGGTGTAGGACCCTCATCGACTACCAGGTGATATATGCAATAACAATCCTTCACAGTTTCATCACTCTAAGTGCCATCCTTAACTTTTGAAAAAGTCAAATCTTCAACTGCTTTGTAAAAATATCCGCAATTTGATCTTGTGACTTCACGTGCTCAAGCTTCACAAATTTATTAGATATGCAATCTCTAATAAAGTGATATCTGGTATCAATATGCTTGCTCCTTTTATGAGATACCGGCTTCTTGGCCAACTCAATAGTCGATTTATTGTCAACAAAAATCTTCGTTGCTTCTTCTTATGGTTGGTGAAGTTCCTCCAACAAGCTCCTTAGCCGAATTTCATGACAAACACAAGAACAAGCTGCTAGATACTCCGCTTCACAAGTTGACAAAGTCACAATTGGTTGTTTCTTAAAATTTCATGTAAATACAGAATTTTCAAGAAAGAAAACAAACCCGGTTCTACTCTTTCTATCATCAATATCACTAGCCCAATCGCCATCACAATATCCAATAAGCTTGAAGTCTTTGAAAAATGAATAAAATATTTCGTAATCAAGCGTACCTTTGATATACCGAAGTATTCTTTTGGCTACCTTCAAATACGAGGTAGTAGGCTCTTCCATAAAGCGACTCACAAGTCTAACTCCATAAAGAATATCCGGCCTTGTACATGTCAAGTATCTTAAGCTTCCAACAAGACTCTTGAAAAGTGTAAGATTGATCATTTCTTCATCTCCATGCTTGGACACTTTAACTCCACATTCAACAGGGGGTGCTCACGGGATTGCAATTCTACATATCAAATTTCTTGAGAATTTCCTTTGCATATTCCTCTTGTGAAATAAAAATGACATCCTTGCTTTATTGCACTATAATTTCAAGATAGTTGGACACTAAAGCAATGTCCGTCATCTCAAACTCTCTTGCCATAGCTTTCTTGAATTCTTCAAATATCTTTGGATTATTTCCTGTAAAGATCAAATCATCTACATACAACCAAACAAGTAAGATGTCACCATTTTTAGCAATCTTTACATAAAGTGCATGTTCATGTGGATGCTTTGAAGAACCATTTACTTGGAAATATTTGTCAATTCTAATATTCCAAGCCCATGGCGCTTGCTTCAAGCCATAAAGAGCCTTCTTCTATTTCAGCACTTTATTTTCATGTCCTTCAACCTTAAAACCCAAAGGTTGATCAATGTAAAGTTCTTCCTCCAAAATACCATTCAAGAAAGCTGACTTCACATCTATTTGATGGATTTTCCATTGATTTGTGTTACCATAGAAATAATAAAACGAATTGTTTCCAAACGAGCAACCAGTGCAAATGCCTCATCATAGTCAATACCAGCCTTTTGCTTGTATCCCTTTGCAGCCAATCTTGTTTTGTACCTTTCCACCCCTCCCTTGGATTTTTTGTTCAACTTGTACACCCATTTGACACCAATGATGTTTTTGCCTTTTGGAAGTGTAGCCAACTCCCAAGTATCATTCTTCTTAATTGCCTTAATTTTTTCATCCATTGCATCTGTGCATTTGGCATTTTGGGAAGCATCTTCATAAGTTAAAGTCTCACTATCAACCAACAAACAAAAGTGAGTCAAATAATCATTTCCTTTGGAATATCTTCTCCTAAGATTTGGATTTGATTCACAAGTTTTATTAACTTGTCTGAGAATTGTTTCACACTCTCAGTCTCTTCCATCCTTAAGTTCTGAAGTTACCTCTTCAAAGTAATAATCTTCATATTTCTAGTCTTTTCTGACCCTTGATATTCTGTCTGCAACTTCTCCCATATTTTTTTAGGAGTAGAGCAAGACATAATCTTCACAAAACTTTCTTCTGATACAGCAGCATGTAGATGTATCAAAGCCTTGGCCAGTTTCTTATTCTCAACTCTAAAATTCTCGAGCTGAGCAACAGTCGGATCCTCAGGCAATTCAATTACGTCTCCTTCTGACTCAGTCACTTCCCACAAAATTTGCAACTTGGAGGAGAGCTTTCATCTTCACTACCCACATGTGGTAGTTCTCTCCTTTAAATACCGAAACAAGTGGTAAATATGAATTTGATAAAGACATGATTTTTCAGTTCTTTCAAATTTTCAAGAAAATCTCTCTACCTTAAAAAATTCCAAACTCTCACAGGTCCCAAAAGACTTTCGCTCTAATACCAAATGTTAGAAAATTTGAGAGAGCAAGACAACACAAAAGAACACTCTAAACAAAAAAAGAAAGTGGAGGAAATGATAATTTATATTCAACTTGACTTGCTCAAATGGCTATGAATACATGACTATTTATAGGAGAACTCTTTCAATATCTAGCCTAGTGTATATGTAAACACAATAATTAAGTTCACACCTCACACCTTCAAGGTACATGGATGACACCAATACATAAAAGAATTCATGCTCTTATATCTATTTAATTAATATTTTAGTTCATGAACTATAATGTAATCAAATGTAAGCTAATGTGAACTAATAGAAACAAGTCTATTATGTTTCACATTTCAACAGAGGTCCGTATCAAAATCTTGGTTTTCTATCATCTGTCCTCAGTTCGTCAAAGGCCATCTTAATCTTTCAGCCAATAATAAAGAATTTAGTCTTCTTTATAATATCATTGGAAAATTATAAAGTCTTGCTCTCTTAACGCAATCATGTATAAAGAATCCCCCGTTGCCCCTGTTGAGTTTGATACAGGAGAGCCAATTTATGATTATTACATTGTGGGTTCATCTGATGGGTTGTTTTGTATTTCCAGTAGCTTTAGGAAATACTATATATTGCATCCATCGACAAGGGAATTGAAAGAATTTCCCCTTTCAGTGAGTGCTTCATCTCGTCTGGCTTTTGGTTTTGGTTATGATGAGTGTGAAAATGATTACAAAGTTGTAGTAATTTTGAGAGATGGTCTTTCGAATGAGGTTAACATTTATTGTCTAAGAACTAATTCTTGGCGAAAGATTTTAGAGCTTCCGAGTGATATGTTATGTGGCAGTTTTGGTGAATTTGTAGATGGTAGACTTCATTGGATTGTGTACCCTGAGACTACTGAGAGTGGCTCAATGTTTATTTTTGTTGAGAATTGGTTTTGAAGAATGACAAACAAGAAGGACTCAGTGGTTTCGACAAGAACCTAGTCCTTGAATAAAAGGCCACGACTGGTCGAAAAGATCTGAGGGTTGCAATTCCCTGCGGAACTAGGATTAGTGGCGCGTGAATGAATATGCATCCTAGTCAGACTAAAAGAGGCGGTGCCTAGGCTGTGCCTTCAAAGTACGAATAGGAGTTGGACTTCAACAAGGAAAAGAGTTATAAGAAATCTTGTCTTACCATAATTACAAGGATTCCTTGTGGGACTCAACTAGGGTTATAAAGCCCATATAAATGAAAGTAGTTGATACAGCCGAAAGCAGTTATTCACAAGTAGAGAGTTGAGAACATACAAAGGCGATCAAGCAGCTTTCTACGTGAGATAACTGAAGAAGACAACTGGTGGAGCTAAATAGATTGAGTCTAGATATTCTGTCTAGGTTCGTGAATTGTAAGTTGTCTTGCTTTGTGCGATCATTATTTTTACCTATTAGCTTATTGTAGAAGCATATGTATTAGCTGAAATTTTGAGAGATTACTTTGTAAAGCTAGAGTTTAGCTTTGTTTAGTGATTAGGGTCTAGAGTGTAGCCCCTTGGTTACAGAGTCTTGTAATCAGAAACTTGCTCGTTTTGTTAGAGGATTTTTTTATAAAATCCCAGAGTATGGGTCGTGGTTTTTCTCCCTTGAGCAAGGATTTTTTCACGTAAAAATCCTCGTGTTCCTTGTGTCTGTGTTTGGCGTGTGTTGTGGTGTTCAGGTTGCAAAAAACTGTAAAGGCAAGAATAAGGTTCTTGACTCAGGAGAATCGAGTTCTTGAATCGAAAATCGGTGGACACTATTCAACCCCCCTTCTAGTGTCCTTAGGAGGTGCATAGATTATAACAAGTGGTATCAGAGCAGGTCTTCTCGCACTAGGTTAACACCTTGAGAAGGATCAGAATTATGAGTGCACTACCTACCATCACGGAAGGTCAGTCAGTTCAGAGGCCCCCACAGTTCAATGGGCAGTACTATGCTTGCTGGAAGAATAGGATGGAAAATTACATATGTGCTGAAGACTACTAACTATAGCTTATAGTATCATAAGGAAACTTGATTCCTACTAAAATAGTTGGTGAGGGAGCTGCTTCCAAACAAGAACCTAAGTTGAAAGAGGAGTTCCATGAGGCAGACTATAAGATGATTGAAAAGAATCACAAAGCCAAACGTCTAGTAATTTGTGTTCTTGGCTCTGAGGAGTTTAAAAGAGTATCATCTTACAAGACTGCCAAGGAGATCTGAGATGCCTTGTAGGTTGCGCATGAAGGAACCACTGAAGTGAAGGACTCAAAGAGAAGAATGCTGAAGAGACAATTTGAATTATTCTCTATGGGAGAGAAGGAATCAATCCAGGATATGATGACCAGGTTGACTAATGAGATGAGATCACTGGATATGGAGTTACTAGAAGTAGAGATGGTGGATAAAATTCTAAATGTGCTACCTGAGGCTTGGGAACCCAAGATGACTGCTATCATTGAGTCTAAACCTCTAAGATCCATTAAACTTGAAGAACTGGTTGGCAGCCTGAAAACTCATGAGATGATGAAAAACTCAAAAACTAAACCAGCTCTCAAGAAGGACAAGACCCTTGCACTCGAAGCAACGGATTAAGCTGATGATTATGTTGATCTGCAATCAGTTGAAGCAGCAATGGTTAGTGCCTTGAGACAAAAGCTTAACTTGGGAAGGTTTAAAGGCTTTAAAAGAAGTGGCAAAGAAAACTCTGGAAGGCAGAACATAGTCGACTGTCCTGACTACTCAGGATGCTTTAAATGCTTCAAGAAGGATCATGCTGTTATGGATTGTCCTATGTGGGCAGCAGAATAGATGAAAAACAGAGCAACTAAGGAAAAGGAGGCCTCAAAGGAGAATGACAAAGATAAGAAGAAGGCAAGACGACCTCCAAACTTCAGAGCAGAAAGAAGGAAGAGAAAGGAAGCTTTTTATGCTACTTGGGGACCAACTGACAGTGAATATGATCATGAAAAGGAATCTAGAGATGAATCACCACTAGCACTGATGTGACAGGCATCAGTTCTGATGAGAAAGACCCTCGGGAGTTCATAGGAGGAAGAGATCCTTCAAAGCCACATGTGTTGAATGGGACTAACTACAAGTGCTGGAAGAAACAGATGAAAAACTTCCTTCAAGCAACAGATTATAGTCTCTGGCTGATTGTCAAGAGAGGACCTCACGTTCCTGTGAAGAGAGCAGCGAATGGAGTTCTGGTGCCAAAGAAGGTAGAAGAACTAGATCCTCAAGATCTAGACTGGCTACAGGCAAATTCCAAAGCTGAATTATACCTGAGAAGAGGGCTGACTAATGATGTGTTAGCAAGGATACTTGAATACAAGTCTGCTAAGGAAGTATGGGAAAAGCTGAAGGAGTTGTACACAGGTGACGACCAAAAGAAGGACTCTGCCCTTATGGCTACTGATGGAGCTGAAGCTGCTCACTCAGCAGAGGTATGTCTATCTGATCTTAAGGAAAATCTACACACATACTCTACTGACAGTTTGATTCTAATCACAGCCACTTTGATTGAGGGTTATGAAAAAGAAAAAATTGAAAAAGATAAATTAACTAAAGAGTTAAGTGATCTCAGAACCAAGCACAAGAGTCTTCAAGAACAAAACATTGAACTGGAAGAAACCAATGCCATCTTAAAAGGGCAGACTCTTGTGTCAGAATCTTCGATCACTGAACTAGAATTGGAACTCAATCAGTTAAGAGAGAGTATAAATGGTAAGCAAGTAATAAGTGAAGTTCAAACCTTTCTTGAAAATGAACTTAAAAGAGCTAATGAGATTCTGTATCAAGAAACTGAAAAGAACAGGATTTTAAATCAAAAGGTTGAAAAATCTGAATTTGAGCTAACCAGATTAACAAAATGGATAAATCATCTGAGGCAATGAACTGGGTTCTTGAAAATCAAAACAAGGGAAAACAAGGACTAGGATTCAAGAAACCATTGCCTCCATATAATCCTAAGAGCAAGTATGTGGGATTGCCTTGCAACATGTTGTGTACCTTTTGTGGTGAAACAGGACACTACAAACAAAGGTGCATGAAAGCAAGCAAGGCAAATTACAAGAACAAAAAGAAGTGTTCTACCTAAATGGGCTAGACAGGATTTGATTTATCCATTCTCTCGTAAGAAGGGACCGAAGCTTGTCTGGGTTCCTAAAACTAACCCTTAATCTGTTTTGCAGGCTGAAGTGAGAGAGAACAACCCAAGCTGGATTCTTAATAGCGGTTGTTCGAGGCACATGACAGGAGATAGAAGAAACTTTCTCTCACTCGCAGCATTTCAAGGAGGCAGTGTAGCCTTCGGAGGAGGTAAAAGTGGTCAAATCGTAGGAATTGGAAGAGTTGGGAGAACTCTGGATCACACAATTGAAAATGTATACTGTGTCGATGGTCTCAGACACAACCTGTTGTGTATCTCTCAACTGTGTGATAGAGGAAATGAAGTAAGTTTCTCCTCTGTAGGATGTATTGTGAAGAATCTACCGAGTGGAGAAATTGTTATTGAAGGAAAAAGGGTGAACAATGTGTACAAAGCATCACTAAAATCACTGCCTGAAAACAACTTAACATGCTTGAACGTACAAGAAAGAGATTCTCAGATGTGGCACAAAAGAATGGGTCATGCAAGTCTCTCACGACTAAATAAGCTTGTATATAAGGAGCTGGTTCGTGGAATGCATAGCAAGAGATTTGAAAACATAAAAATGTGTGATGCTTGTGTAAGAGGGAGGCATGTGAAATCATCCTTTAAGTCAAAGAAAGTGGTAAGCACATCATAACTACTGGAACTGTTGCATATGGATCTGTGTGGACCTATGAGAGTCAGGAGCAGATGAGGAAAGAGGTTTGTGTTCGTAATTGTTGATGACTACTCTAGGTACACATGGACCTTGTTCTTAGCATCTAAAGATGAAGCCTTCGACAGCTTCAAAGACTGGGCTGGTGTCGTGCAGAAAAGGTTAAGCCTAGAACTTATCAGTATTAGATCTGATTATGGAACGGAGTTTGAAAACTCAAAATTCTCTGAGTATTGTGCAAAATACATCATTGATCATAATTTCTCTGCACCAAGAACTCCACAGCAAAATGGAGTGGTTGAAAGGAAGAACAGGTCTCTGGAGGATATAGCAAGGACTATGCTGCTGTCAAGTGGGCTTGCAAGAAACTTTTGGAATGAAGCAATAAATACTGCATGCTATTTGCTAAACAGATGCTCCATCAGAGCTATTATTGACAAGACCCCATATGAGCTACTCAGAGGAAGAAAACCGAATATTGCACATCTGAGACCCTTTGGCTGTAAATTCTCTGTCCACAACAACGGAAAGGAACCATTGGGTAAAATTTGATGCTAGAAGTGATGAGGCAATATTTCTTGGGTACTCTACTCAAAGCAAACCATACAAAGTGTTTAATAAAAGAACACAAACAGTGGAGGGAAGTATGTATGTGGTATTTGATGAATCCGATAAGGCATTAGGAGAAACTGAGGTAGATGATCAAGCGATTGGCCTAAGTCGAGCAGATGGTGCAGCTGACTGTAGACTCTGAAGACAAAGAAACATCAGGTGAAAATTCAATTTCTTGAGAACAAGGAGTCAATATGACAGGGGGAACATCAGATGAAGTCGATGATCTAGCAAGTCAGGAAGAACCTACCCAAAGTGATGTTGAAGGGTCTTCTCGTCATATTCAACCCAGGCCATGGAAACATCAAAGTTCTCATCCCTTGGAAAATGTCTTATCAGAACTGGATACTGGAATCATGACCAGGTCAACCTTGAAGAACTTATGTGCATTCTTTGCATTCCTTTCATCTCTGGAACCAAAGAATGTAAAAGAAGCCCTAGAAGATCCCGATTAGATTCTAGCCATGCAGAATGAACTTCATTAGTTCGAGAGAAGTAAAGTGTGGCACATGGTTCCTAAGCCAAAGGACAGATCAATAATTGGAACAAAATGGGTGTTCAGAAACAAACTGGATGAGCATGGCATAGTGACAGTGAACAAGGCAAGACTAGTAGTTTAAGGATACAGTCAGGAAGAAGGAATTGACTATGATGAAACTTTTGCACCAGTGGCGAGAATGGAGGCTATTAGGATGTTGATTGATTTTGCTGCATACATGGAGTTCACACTGTATCAGATGGATGTAAAGAGCGCCTTCTTGAATGGCTACCTAAATGAAGAGGTCTATGTAATACAGCCACCAGGCTTTGTGAAAAATGAATTTTTTGATCATGTTTACAAATTGGACAAGGCACTCTATGGATCAAAGCAAGCTCCTCGAGCCTAGTATGAAAGACTTTCAGGTTTGTTACTGAAGAATGGTTTTTCAAGAGGAAAGATTGATAACACATTATTCCTGAAGAAGAAAGGAAAGGATCTATTAGTAGTTCAAGTATATGTCGATGATATCATTTTTTGAGCCACTGATGAGGAGCTATGCAATGGGTTTGCTGATCTGATGGGAAGTGAATTTGAAATAAGCATGATGGGTGAACTAAATTTCTTTCTAGGATTTCAGATAAAGCAGATGCCTGAAGGGACCATGATTCATCAGCAAAAATATGTCAAGGAACTTCTGAAGAAATTTGACATGGAAGGAGCAAAGAAATGACTACGCCTACTGCTCCTGGAACCAAGCTGGATATGGATGAACTAGGTCCTTCGACTAATGAGACAAAATATAGAGGAATCATAGGGTCGCGTCTCTATCTCACAGCTAGTCGACCTGATATTGTATACAGTGTGGGACTGTGTGCTAGATTTCAGTCCAAGCCTAAGGAGTAACATTTGACAGCTGTGAAGATAATCTTGAGATACATGAAAGGAACTCAGGATCTATGTCTTTGGTACCCAAGGGGAGGTACTTTTGAACTAATTGGTTTTGCTGATGCAAATTATGCAGGACACTTGGTGGACAGGAAAAGCACTTTAGGGATGGCACACTTTCTTGGTCCTTGCTTAGTTTCTTGGGCAACAAAGAAGTAAAATTCAGTAGCCTTGTCTACTGTAGAAGCTGAGTATGTAGCAGCTGCATCATACTGCTCACAATTGCTATGGATTAAACAGCAGTTGGAGGAGTTTGGAATCAAGTGTGGAGCAGTGCCAATTTTCTGTGATAATACAAGTGCATTGAATATTGCCAAGAACCCAGTCCAACACAAAAGAATAAAACATATTGATATTAGACATCATTTTCTTAGAGACAATGTAGAAAAGGGTCTGATTACTATGAATTCTTGCAGGACTGGAGATTAAATTGCTGACATATTTACCAAAGCATTGAACCAAGTGCAGTTTGAGAGCAACAGGTTGGTAGGGATGACCAAAATACACGGATGACCCAGCAGTTGTCCCTCAATGATTAGTTAGTTAAGTGTTAAATGATTTGTGTGTAACATTTGTTATTATTGTCCAATCTAATATTGTACTTTACTAAGTACACTTGTTCAACTTATGAGCACCAGGTGAGGATAATGTGACCCCATGAAGAACCTACTATGTACTTTAGAAGGAACCGACTGAAGCATGAGGAATCATGTCCAGGTACAGTCACATTGCCTTGCATGATAGGAGTCATAACTGAAATCAAATTGTCAAACTATACGTGTGTCAAGGGAGACTTTCCATGTTCTTATAACTATCCTAAATTATAGGAACACATTCCTTTTTGGGTTAGAATTCTATTAGACTTTGAATGGACCCCACTATTTGAAAAGGTTTTATTTGGGCAAGTCTAGTAACTGTCAAATCGATAACTCTTTCCCGGTTCTCAAAAATTTCAAAAAGCTGCTTTTTACTTTTTCGGTCATCATTACTTTGTGTTCCCCAGGAAACCATCTCATCACGATAACTCCTTCTCCTCCTTTCGTATTGATCGACACAGAACACACATACTCAACAAATTTCTCTCCTTTCAACCTACTCTCTCTATAAAAAATTCAAGGCGGAAAAAAAAACTTCGTAATCCAAATTCAAAACCCAAACCAATTTCACCATGTCTCAAGCATAATCTTCATCAACATCACCCGCTAAAACCCTCAAGAAATCAACTCCAAAACCCCCTCCCTCCACTCTTGCAGAAAGAATTGCCAGGGCTAGGTCAAAGTTTCTCAAAAAGGGAGAAAAGAAGTTGGTCAAGAAGATGATGGCCAGATCTTTGTCGACTATGCCTGCAGAACAAGTTTCCTCTGAAAGACCGGTTGAGGTAATACCTGACTCTACCCTATCTACTTCTGTCGATTTAGAAGGTGTAAAAAGTCCTGAAAAAGTGAGTAGTGAAACTTTAGTAAAAGGACTAGATGAAATCGTAGGAGAAGTAGAGTCTTGTGATAAAATTGATAGGGGGAAGGTAGTTGAGAAGAAGCAACATGATGTTCAGGAAGAACCTAAGGCTAGTATGCATGTGCCTATAGTAGCTGAGACTGTGTTGGAGGTTGATGTAGTGGGAAAAGTGTTAGAACAACTGAGGGAAGAGGATTATGTTGAGTCCCTTAAAGAACAGGTTGGTGAACCCAGTTCTAATGGTGCTCTTACTAAGAAAAGTCAAGGGTTGTCTGTACTTGAAGGTCCAGTTGGTGGAGGACCTAGATCTGTTGAGGCCTCACAGGATTTGAGCAAAGAACCTGGTTCTTGCCCAGATCCTACAGAGGCTGATGATGCAGAACTCAAGTAGACAGACTCTAAAGAAGAAAAGGATGAGGAAGTTGCAGAAGAAATATTTGAATGTGAGGAAGTTACAGAGAAAGCTGAAGAAACAAAGGGAAAAAGTGTGAAAAGAAGGTTTGGTGAGGAGGATGAAAGGCTGATGTGTGAGGAAGAGGAAGAGGAAGTGATATTTGTGAGTGAGAACAGAGTAGAGCCTGACAAGAGGAGAATATTGGTGAGAGGGGGAATGCCGGTATCTAAAAGCCGGTCAGTGGATGAATCAAGTGAGGAGAGTGATGGCAAGGCTGTGGCAGAGCCAGTTGTAAGAAGAGTAGGAACTAGGTCTGCTCTGAAATAACAGCTGGCGGCTGTTGGAAAGCTAGAAAGAACAATTACAAATGTGAGAGACAGAGAAGAAAAGAAAAATAAGGAGGAAGAGAAGAAAGCTGGTGAGGCAAAGGAAGAGAGTGACGAAGCTGGAAGCTATGTGGAGCCAAGTGACTCTGAGACTGACAGTGAAGTAGAGAATAGGAAAAGAAGAAGAGGATCTGAAGAAGAGGTTGATCGGGTGGCTTCCTTTGCCAAGCACTAGGTGCTTGCTGGTAGCATTCCGCATGACGAGAAGGAGCATCATATGAAACCCTTACTCAGGATGATTGGTGACCAAGGGTGGCTGAGCTTGTTTGGAAACAAAGACAGGATGTTATTCTCTGATGAGATCAGGGAATTTTATACAAATTGCAGGGTTGTAGCCAGGAGAGTGTTCATGATTGTGAAGGGAGTTGAAATAGAGTTTGGGAGAACTGTGCTGGGGGTGATCCTTGATGTACCTGCTGAAGGTCATTGCAGGTACATTAAGCTGAAGTGGCCAAAGAGGACAGACAGAGTAACCCCTCTTAGTGTGGTTAAGAAATTTTCAAGGAAACCCAAGCTCAGGAAAGAAAGAAATGTGGACAAAAAGGAGATGGAACCAGCACACCAGTTGCTCTTTGAGTTTGTGCATCGGTTCCTTCTGCCTAGAGGAGAAAGAAACAGTAAAGCTAGTGCTCTGGACCTAACCTATATGGACCTGCTGGATAGGGAGGTGAGAATAAACTTGCCTGGTCTAATCATCAGACATATCAAGAGGATTGCAGACACTGACCAAAAGCCACATTCTTTAGTGCATTCCTATGTCCTTCAGCAGGTTCTAGAGCATTTTGGGGTTCCATTGGAAGCAGGGAAGAAGCCTACAATTCATCAGATGTTTGGGTATAATGTGCTTAAGAGCTGTGACTTCTTCAAAGAAAGGAGAGCTTCCAAGAAGCCCATGCAGGTTAAGCAAGAGCAGACTAAGGAGAGTGAGGATTACGGACCCGAAGAGGCCATTACAGCTGTGAAGGAACTGGAAAGCCATGTTCTTGAAGTCAATACAGAAAATGCTGAGCTTCACAGACAGCTGAAGTTGAAGGATCAAGAAATTGATCGTTTGAAGATAGATTGCCACAAGTATGAGGCCGAGCTGGTGATGGAGAGGGCCAAAAATACAAAGAACCTTGAGGCTCTTGTCAAACACTTCAACTTACAGCCCTGAGTCCTCCTGTCCCACCTTCCTGTCCTTTCTCCTAATTGCCTTTATCTCTTCCTACTCTCCCTGCATATGTGATGTTGTTTAAGACAATTTATTTTCAGTTGTGTACTTTTAGATAGGGTTGTGCTGTTGTCACACCCTGGATGATGATTTTAAATTTCTCTTGTTTATGTTTGTTTGCTCTATGGTACTTGGTTCTTGTTGGACCCTTATCCTTATCTCTGTGTGTT
This sequence comes from Petunia x hybrida, assembly GCA_037355625.1. Taxonomy (NCBI): domain Eukaryota; kingdom Viridiplantae; phylum Streptophyta; class Magnoliopsida; order Solanales; family Solanaceae; genus Petunia; species Petunia x hybrida. Next base: position 219,030 of record JBBBVM010000083.1, read on the forward strand.
TAAATTTTAACTGACTTATTGCCCTGTGCTCTAGACTGGATAGTACTAACTGGTTCATGCAGGTATTTGAATCTTTTCGATGATGCCAAAAGGGGGAAGAAGGAAATGTTGGGCTTTCTGTGACCTAACTCATCTATTTTAGAATTTTTCAAATTGTTATTCGTTTTTTTGTTTTGGAAATTTTGTCTGTTCAGGTTCCTTGGCAACATTTGTTTGTCATCATCAAAAAGGGGGAATTTGTTGAGAATTGGTTTTGAAGAATGACAAACAAGAAGGACTCAATGGTTTCGGAGAAGAACCTAGTCCTTGAAAGAAGGGGACGACTGGTCGAAAAGATCTGAGGGTTGCAAATCCTTGCGGAACTAGGAGTAGTGGTGCATGAATGAATATGCATCTTAGTCAGACTAAAAGAGGCGGTGCCCAGGTTCTGTCTTTGAAGTACGAATAGGAGTTGTACTTCAACAAGAAAAAGAGTTAGAAGGATTCCTGTCTTACCATAATTACAAGGATTCCTTGTGGGACTCAACTAGGGTTGTAAAGCCCATATAAATACAAGTAGTTGATACAGCCGAAAGCAGTTATTCACAAATAGAGAGTTGAGAGCATATAAAGGCGATCAAGCAGCTTTCTACGTGAGATAACTGAAGAAGACAACTGGTGGAGCTAAATAGATTGAGTGTAGATATTCTGTCTAGGTTCATGAATGGTAAGTTGTCTTGCTTTGTGCGATCATTATTTTTACCTATTAGCTTATGTAGAAGCATATGTATTAGGTGAACTTTTGAGAGATTACTTTGTAAAGCTAGCTAGCACTGTTTAGTGATTAGGGTCTAGAGTGTAGCCCCTTGGTTACAGAGTCTTGTAATCAGAAACTTGCTCGTGTTGTTAGTGGATTGTGTTCTAAAATCCCAGAGTGTGGGTCGTGGTTTCTCCCTTGAGCAAGGAGTTTTCCACGTAAAAATCCTCGTATTCCTTGTGTCTTTGTTTGGCGTGTGTTGTGGTATTCAGGTTGCAAAAAACTGTAGAGGCAAGAACATGGTTCTTGACTCAGGAGAATCGAGTTCTTGAATCGAAAATCGGTGGACACTATTCAACCCCCTTCTAGTGTCCTTAGGAGGTGCATAGATTATAACAATTTTCTCACTAGACCTCGTAGATGAGACATAAAAATATAGCATTGCCCAAGTTTGACGATAAATTTTACTGGGATCTAGGGACTTTTAGAGGTAATATATGTGTATTCTTTAAGCAGCCTCATGACAATCGAATGGATGTGTGGGTAAAGAAGGAGTATGGAGTTGTGGAGTCATGGACCATGGTGGTTTCGGTCCCAAGCTATTCTGGTCTTTTGCCAGTTCTCATCTTCCCGAAGGATGAAATTTTACTGCGAGAGGCTTCAAGTTTAGTGGTGTATAATTGGACACATGAAAGTTTCAAACATCCTAAGACTAAGGTTGATTTTGGCTATATAATTCAATTCCATCTGTACATTGAGAGCCTCGTCTCGCCAAATACAGTGGTTGAATCTTAAAGACCTGAGGATAGACGAGTGAAGGATGACAATGTTTGGTATGATCTTCCTTTTGTTGTCTCCGTGCGCAGTGATGAAGTTAAAAGTTACTCTGAAAATGAATAAGGATATTTAGCTAAGAGTAAAGAAAATGTTAGTAATGGAACCTTTTGATTTTATTATGATACATATTGAGGGAGTGTGGCTCTATTTATAATTTCAGCTTCAAAAAAGTAGAGCAAGGAACCAGTTGCTGCTTATTTTGTTGTAGCATAATTTAGAATTGGATAACTGTTGTAGAAGTAAGTTATGTGGTCAAGTATAGCAAGTAATTTTACTTTCTGTATCATATATTGTCTAATAATTTTATAAAGTTACGTTCCTGGTTGTCTATTGCTTTTCTTCAGAAGTTTTGCGATATTCAATTTTACTGCATCAATAACATTTCAAAGATTACAAATCAGCTGTGTTTTCTAGACATTCTCTGATGGTGTTTGTATCGTCATCACACACCCATTGTATTACTCCATATTTAGGGTTATTTGATTCAGTTCCTAGTCAATTGCATGAAAGGATACCATTTGAAACATTATACGACCTTTTAAAGTTGAAAAAGAGTAATATATCATTGGTCATCTGCTCGTAATGGTATTTGATTTAAATTTGTTAAATAAGTGATATGAAATCTCTCCTACCAGGTAAGTTATAGATGGAATAATAATGAACTTAAAATGAAACGTTTTAATATACATGGATGTATACAATGTTTCTATTTCAACGGGCCATAGAGTTTAGCTGATCAATAGCTGGAAAAATGAATGAGAAAGATACTTTTCGAAACAGACTTAATGGGGAAAGCAAGACATTTGAATTGAAAAGCAGGAGTCAGGTCTGCCTATGACTATGGTTAATACCGATCATTGAACAAATGGACACATGACTACTATGGATCCACAAATATGCCAACAATTTAACAAACTCAAAAATATGAGAACAACCACCCCAAAATAGCTCAAATGCACAAACTCAACCATTGCTATCATGCTCCCACAAAATCGCACCTATCTACTCAACCAAGAAGCCATCAACTTCACCTATTTCATGCAAACCATGTGCACTCACCAATATGAAGCAAAAGAGTGTCCCCCAAAGATCACACACAACAATAAATATCATGAATATAACGGGGACAATAACTTAGAACGAATTCACTCACTCTCATGAAAGACTCACATGTCACACACGATGTACTATAGGCTTGCCCGTAGTGTAGGACTCCACTAATGTAAGCTCACTCCAATCGGAATTAACTAGGATTTTAAAAAGGTTGTAATGTAGGCTAAGGGGCGGGTAGGATACATATGGTAATAGTGACTACCTCCCTAAGCACTTTAATACATCACAATTATTTCAAACACAATTCTCATCAAAGCCACCCAATCAACAACTTTCACACACACACCTTCTCAAGAAGTAGCAATTTTTTCTTTTAAGCACACATTAGCAAGGAATGGATATTCTTCTCTTTTTATTTCTTTTTCCACAATTTTTTTCTTTTCCACTTTGCTCTTTTTTTTTTCTTTTTCTTTTTCAATTTCATTATTTTCCAACCTTGTCAATGCTCATAAACAACTACTATACAATTCATTCAAGTATTCCCCTTCATTAGTTCCACTCAAAAACCTCCCAATATTCAACCACAACTCCACAATAATATCACAATATCAACTAAAGTGCTTAAGGAGTAAAGGGCCAAAAGAGAACAATTTAGAATAAATGGGTAGGCTTGGGGTGTGGGTGCCAACAAAAAGGTCAAAGAATTCACAACAATCAAGTCAAGGTGTATATGTAAGGGTAGGCAAATCAAAAGAAGGCCTGTATCATTTTCCGACTAGAGTAAACCTAGGATTTCGCTTTGCACACACACGGGGCAAGTTCTAGACACCAATATGCAAACATGGAGTATACAAGAATATGCCTCACACGCACATTGCACATGATCCATACAAAAAGGCTCCATCAACAACTCTCAATCAAGCATTTAGAGTGCAACTTGTGGAAAATTAAGCACTAATGCACAAAGGTTCACAATAAAGTCAAGCAAGTGGACTCAAGCATCTCAAGGGGGTCATTCCATTTTTTTTCTAGGCATGCATCACAATTTAAAATCCAAGGACACCACAAATAGCACATGCAACAAGTTCAAGTCCACCGGTATCAAACAAATCAAGGCACCTAGCATTCCACCTATTTCTTTCGTCTAGGGCCACCTATACTAACTATCTAATCCTAATAAAAATAAAAACTACCCGGTTCAAAGGCCTCCCCGTGGAAAAGAACCGAGGCCATAAGAAAAACCATGGGGTGGATGACATATACCACTAATAAAAACTAAAAAAAAGAAAATCTTTTTGCAAATTTTCATTGGTTTTCTAATTTTTTTCCTATATATTAAAGCAAGAAACAAATAAAAATAAAGTGAAGTGACAAAGGAAAAATCCTAACGGTACATGCATCCCTAACCTCAAAATTTTGGAAGTTTCCCTACCCCACACTTAAAATCGAGCAATGTCCTCAGTGCGGTATATAATAAAGTACAAGAGTTAAGGAACTTCTCCGAAGGCCGAAAAATCTAGCCTTTGGCGCTAGCAGTGACGCCATCTCTAACACGAACCCACCAAGCGTCCGTAGAGCAAGAGGTACTCAGACTTCCCCCAACAGGTCATCAATATTAGGCAGGGGTCAGGACACCTCACACTTAAACTCGACATTACATGAACCTGCAATCCAAAGAATCACCCAAAGTAATATACAACTATAATAATAACAATAAAAATAAATAAAAGTAAAGCAAGCAAATTGGGTTGCCTCCCAAGAAGCGCTTGATTTAACATCGCGGCACGACGAAGACAACTTCGTCACTTTTGTCTCCACCTTGAACTAATGAATTGTCTCCCCAACTTCGCCTCAAGCTTACGACCATGGTATTGGGGTGATGGAAAAAATACAAAAGGACCAAGTAACCAATGTCGCATTTTACACTTCTTGGCCTTTAAAAGAGGGATGTCTTTTAGTCTCCTCGACATCGCAAACTTTAAAATATAAGCACCTTGTTCCTCCTCCTTTGGTTTCTTCATAGACTCGGGTGGCTCAATTTTCATATCACCATCCAAACACAATGTTGAAAAATGATTGGAATGAGGTCCAATGCGCTTCAATTCTAAAGTTGCACTACTTTTGACACCCTCACTTGCACAAACACTAGAGTCCTCAAATATGATATTTTCTATTTCCTCACTTGACTCTAATGTGATTTCCTCAACCTTGGCATCATCAACTAATATTGGGTCGAATGGTAGGAATTCCACTTTTTGCTCCTCAAATTGGTTTCTAAGCTCTTCTATCTCAAATACTATTCACGATAACTGATAATTGGGCAGTAGACACCTCAATCATATCACTCAAATTCTCCTCCAAGTCGTGAATAGTCAAGCCAAATTCGTCGATCTCTTGCCTGAGCACAACCCTTTCTTCCATAAATTGCCTCGTCATATTTGTAAGTTCACTCCTGAAATCCCCATAAGCTTCTAAGAGTTTGGCTTGCTCCATTAGCCAAGTTTCGCTAACAACCTGCACTTTATCGCTCCTGTCAAACTCATAAACATCATTAGAATCATCACAAAAATTATTGGGGGAAGGAGCATGACACTTAGGACAATCATTCCACCGACCACCACACAATTTACAAAAATTCCAATCAAAGGTGGTAGAAAATTCACATAACTAGTCTCGTAGGGTTGAAAGAGTTGGACAATTTTCCCACAAATGGGTTCCTCCGCAAAGTAGACAGAGATCATCGAAATTAGAATTACAACCACTCGACCAATTTTCATTAAAAGATTCCATGATAAGACAAGTAACACAATATTAAACTAAACAAAAATTAAACCTGAATAGAAAATAAGTAATCGTTCAAAAAGAAATCAGTCAATTATTTAGTCCCCGGTAACGGCGCCAAAAACTTGTTGCTCCCAAACGCACACGCAAATATACGTGATCGACAAGTAATAAAGTGATAAGTAGAGTATCGTTCCCACGAGGACTATTCAGACTGAATTCTAGCAAACAATTTCCTAAGAACTATTCAGGGATCTTTTTTTTCCAATGGTTGAGATTTTACTAACTAAATGCAGTAATTAAAACAAGTACTGGAGATCAAGTAACAGAGAAAATTCTAGGTTGTTGTCAATCAAAGAGAAACGGTCCAGGGTCAGAGTTACAAACAATCCAGTTGAGTTTTCCAATTGATTCTACTTCTTGATTTCCTAGATTGCTAACTAACAGGTTAATTGTACCCGTGAAAACCTTTCGATTCTTCACGGTCTATGCAGGCTACTCCAATCCCTATATGTCTATGGGTTGAATCGCGTGCACGCATTAAAGAATTCTGTGATTAGTTAAGCTAGGCGAGCAAGTATATGTCTATCCCACTCACAAATTGGTTCCCCGATGCCCAGGTTCACAATCAAGCCCTATTCTTTCTTATTGCGTTAATAAATTCCCTCTTTCGAGTTCAATCTAAAAACCATAAATAGTGTTCAATTATCAGGCCTCAATAATCAAACAATTATGATCAAAAAAGAATAAACAATCCATAATAGTAAATCAATATATAAAAATCAACTTTCAAACATCAACTTTCATGTATTTACTCTAACCCTAGAACAAACAAACTATAGAATTAAGGGGAAGAATAAGAGAAAAAGAGAAAGAACTTGTTTAGAAGACATCTAGGGCTCCTCCCCTTTCCTCCAAAACTTGCTCCAAAGTCTGAACTCCTCTCAAAAACTAAGTAAAGTAGTATTTATAAGGTTTACAAAGGCCTGGTAATAAGTTAGACCTAAGCCTAGACGAAATAGGAAGTCAAAATACGCTCCAGGGGCGCTATAACTGGCGCCCCGCGCCTAGACAAGCAGTGGACGTCGAAACTTGGGCGCTTTTGGCCCGCGCCGCATGGGAAAATGCGCCAGGCAGTGCAGCGCTATGGGGGGCGCGCCACGTGCCCTACAGCGCCAGGCAAAATCAGTTCCTCCTTGCTCCGCAACTCGCCTCGCGTCGTGCCCTCGTGTGCTCAATCCAATCCTCAATCAATTTCCAATTATTCCTTGCTCAATCACGCTCCTAAAAGCTCCAAATGCACTGCATAACAACCTACATATGCACGACATAAAATCAGTGCAAAACCACATTCATAAACTATAAAACGAGCGAATAACAAGCTCAAACAGGCGGAAATATTAAGGAAACATTGGCATAAAATGCCAGACATCAGTAGTATTTAGCTGATCTGAAGCTTGAGTCTGTTAGCAGGAAACACAATCAAAATATGACTAGCAAAGAATTTCAAAGCCATTATTGAAGGCAATTGGCTACATTTTCCTCGCCTGTCTAATACATCTCTTTTGTCTCAACAACGGCCAAACTTTTCACTTACAATCAACATGAATGTAAAAAAATTTAATAACTAGCTTTTCTGTTCATTGTTTTCCTATTATCTGTTCTTCAAAATTTCTTGTGAGCATCCTCATTTTTTTTACTACTACTTCTTTCAGTTTTGCTTCTCATATTCCTTGCTACTAATCACTATTTGTTCTTTACTTCGTTCATTTTAATTTGAAAGTTACTAACTTAATCTATTCATAGCTTTTCATTTGTTCAGCCCAAAACTCCTCCTCCTTTAATCATGGTGCTCAGTGAATGTGCATTAGTTTCCTTATTTGGATGTTTCTCGCTGGCATGTTAGTATCTAAGAAAAAATGGTTCTTTTATAGTTGAATCTTTTTTGACTCCTCTGGTTTCCTTTTGGTAAATGTTGAGGCCACTTTGCATTATCTACTTTTGTAAGAAAGTTTAACTTCACTCGCGAGAAAATTTCTTGGTTTTCATTATTTGAAGCAATCAACCAGAAAGCTTAGGATAGATAGCAGAACAGGCTAACTTTATGAATTTGGTCGCCCATGAAGACTATGCTAAGTTGGAACAGAGGTTGTTTGAGTTGGAAAATAGGGTTCCTCTTACCTATGCTGATGAGATCATTGAACCAAACAAAACCGCCTGCCCTCACGGCAAAGATCCGCTATTCCCTGAGAAAGATATCCCTTACCCTACCTACATTGCACCACTAAAAGCACCACAAAATAACCTACCTCCCTTCACTGTTGAAACCAAAACCATTGCATCACCCACCAAAGATCATGACATGTATGCATAGACGAAGGAAGACTCAGATAGCACCAAAGAGCAAGTCCAGTGGTTGGTAGAGAAATTCAAGCAGTTCCAAGGCACCAAATGAACCAGAGGGGTTAGCTTATGAGGACCTCTGAATGTACCCTGACTTAAAGCTGCCCGAAGGCTATAAGACACCCAAGTTCAATATGTTCAATTGTAGTGGTGACCCGATGGCTCATTTGAGATCTTATTGTGACAAGCTGGTTGGGGTTGGCCATGATGAAAAGATCCTCATACAACTGTTCAATCGCAGCTTAACCGGAGATGCGCTGGTATGGTATTCAAAGCAGCAGACAAAGAAGTGGACGAGCTGGGAGGCGATGGCTGGAGACTTCGTTGACAGTTTTGGGCACAACACTGATGCCATGCCCGATCGGTTCTATCTGGAGAAGTTAAAGAAGAAGCCCACTGAGACCTTCAGAGAATTTGCAACTAGGTGGAGAGCCGAAGCCGCTAAAGTCCAACCTCCTATGGAAGACGCAGAGATAGTGGCAACCTTCATCCGCATACAAGAAGACATCTACTTTGACAAGATGTTGAACATGCAAGACAAGAAGTTTGGGGATTTGATCAAGATCAGAGATATGGTTGAAGATGGATTGAAGACTGGTAGGATCGTTAGTTTGGCTGCACTACAGGCCGCTAACAAAGCCCTACAACCTGGTAACGCCACTGCAGCAAGAAAAAAAGAAAGACAATGACTCTTTTGTGGCCGCGTCACTCAATCATTCTCCTACCCATAACCACTACTACCAAACACCTCCTCCATTATACCCATATATTTCGCCCACATCCACCTATCTAGTTTACAATACTCAACCCACGTTCCAAAACCCACCACCACAAAGACCACAATACCCGCAAAGCTCTAACTACCGAAACACCAACGCCTATCCACCAAGGCCTCATGCCAACAAAAATCTAAGACCCAAAAGAAACTATACCCTACTGGCTGAACCCCTCACTCAGTTATTCGAAAGGCTCAAAGTAGTTAGCCACATACAACCCGTACCGTTCAAAATGCCTGATCGAATGACACCTTATTTTGACCAAACCAAAACCTGTGCCTATCATTCTGAGGACCTGGTCATGATAATGAGAAGTGATATGCCTTGAGAGATAAGATACAAGACTTGATCGATCAAAAGGTGATCCACTTGAAAACTCCAAATGTGCACAACAACCCCCTGCCTAACCACGGAGACAATAGGGTGAATTTGATCGAGTTAGATGAAGAATGCAACTTGGAAGGAACCATTGTCAAAGAAAAGGGAGATACATTAGTGCTTGCCTCTGTTGCTCAAGCTGCTATAGCACCAGAGCCAATCGAGGTAGAAGTGGCACCAAAATTTTACGTTGATGTAGTTCCCCCGTACGGTGACAAGGTGGTACCATGGGACTACGAAATAGAGAAGAAGGGCAACTCAACAGTTGAGACTGTCGCATCACAAGGGATGACTAGGAGTAAGAGGATTTATACTCCCGAGCATCTTGTTCAAGGTAGACGAGGCATCAGCAGCGAGGAATCTGAAGAATTGTGGAAGAAAGTGAAAGAAAAAGAATACTCCGTGGTTGAACACTTGGGCAAGACTCCCGCACAAATCTCCATCTTATCTTTACTCCTCAAATTGGAGAGCCACCGAAATGCTTTGATAATAGTGTTAGATTAAGCACATGTTTCGATGGATACCTCAGTTAAGAATCTGGCCAGCATGGTCGGACAAGTCATGGAGTCCAACCGAATCGCTTTTTAGAAGACGAGATGCCGCCTGAAGCGTTGAGTCACAACAAAGCTTTGCACATCACTATCAAATGCAAAGACTGGTTCATAAGAAGAGTTTTGATACGGAGAATCTGGTTTCAATATACGCCCGTTCATCACTCTGAAGAGAATGGGAATTGATCAAAGAAAGATAAGGGAGAGCGACATGAAGGTAAAGACGTTTGATATATTTCAAAGAATCACCATTGGGGAAATCGATTTAACTATCATGGTCGGTCCCGTAGAGTTCCATGCTGAGTTTCATGTCATGAACATCTCCGCTTCTTACAACCTGTTACTGGGGAGACCTTGGATTCATATGGCTGGAGCGGTGCCTTCCATACTACACCAGACAGTGAAGTTCGAGTGGGACCACAAAGAGGTAGTGGTGTTCGGTGAAGGGAACAACTCCATTTACAATGAACAAACTATGCCGGCAATTGAAGGAAATATTCCTGATGGGCAGACTTTCTATACTGTCGAGCTTGTGGGAGCAGTGCAAGGTACTCGAAGAGGACGTCGCAAAAACTACAACAAGAGTTGGAACTTCACAGACGCAGTCCAAGGAGGTTATACTGCACATTTCGCTCCCAAATTGGTCAACACACCGCCTGGGATTGAAGAAAGGAAGAGAAGCTTTTATAGCACTTATTGGGATGGCCGAGGCAAGGCTATGAAGGAAGAAATTTAGTCTGGAAACCAGTCACATCTGATTGGGGTGTGCCCTCACATGAATTTCGTGAGACCGTCCCTGCTAAGACGGAGAAACGGCCAATGTACTCACCTAATGCTCGTCCCGACTAGAAGTGCATCTCTGAAGAAACAAAAGGGAAGCAAGTGTGGCTACCTAAAACACTCGAACCTATGGAGGTGGTGATTGAAGAGCCATATGTACTCCCACAACCTGCAAAATGGCCTGGAGATTGGGTCGTAGGCATCATGATAAAGCAAGGTTATGAACCTGGTAAGGGTTTGGGCAAGAGCCTGGATCGCATGATCGAGCCAATTCAAATTGTGATGAGGCCCGACAATGAGAAAGCTGACATATGGTATATTGTGACTTATGTGAAGAGCATGGAGGAAGCATCACTGGACTTCAAATTCTACAAAAAAAGCATCAAGACTCTCCTACATACTTTCATCTTGTCTGGATACTTGGATAGCCAAAAGAGGGAGGTATCTGCAGCACAAGGAGTTGAACCAAAGATAGCTGATGCTGAAGAGGACCTGCTGGCAGGAGAGTTGATCATATCTGATGAAGACTGTTGTGTGATCCTGAAAGAGCATGTTGAACCTCCTGGGCTGACAAAAGATGAATCTGGAGCTGCATTGAACAACTGGATCAGCAACCGAGCTTGAGCTTACCATGGACCTTGGTAGAGCTGGGGGATAGAGTTTATTTCATGTTTTCTAAAGTAAAACCCGACCTCGAGTCGTGGAATTTGCATTTCTTTTCTGTTTCACATGTCTCCCTATAAACTTTGTTTTGCAAGGATTCACCAATAAAATATCGCACTATTTCCTTTAACTTTTGTTTTAATCTTTTAATTGTGAAAAATTTTATTTTTCAGCATTCAAACTAATAATCCAATTGAGTCCACAACCGCAACATGTAATGAAACAATGGAGCTTGAGGAAACTAAGTTTGATTAAGATGATTTTGATGAGACCACACAAGAGAAAATCGAAAGATTCGAAAATAAGCATAAGCCAAATCTTGAAGAAACTGAGGTGATAAATCTGGGAGATGAAGAAACTGTAAAAGAGACAAGGATTAGTGTGCTCTCACCGCAGAAGATAAAAAGCGGTACACCGAATTCCTTAGGAAATACGAGGATGTATTCACCTGGTCGTATGATGACATGACTGGCATAAGCATGGATGTGGTAGCTCACAAATTACCTATCAATCCAGGCTTTCCGCCGGTCAAATAAAAAGCTCGAACTTTCAAGTCGTCAGTTTGTTGAAGATTGGGGAAAAGGTAACCAAACAGCTCAATGCAGGAATCTTGAAAAAAGTCAAATACCCAACTTGGTTAGCTAACATTGTCCCAGTGCCGAAGAAAGATGGGAAACTCCGATTTTGTATAGACTACATAGATCTGAATAGAGCAAGCCCAAAAGATGATTTTCCTTTGCCAAATATACACATCCTGATCGACAATTGCATGAAACATGAGCTATAGTCTTTTATAGATTGTTTTGCCGGCTATTATCAAGTGCTCATGGATGAGGAGGATGCCGAGAAGACAGCCTTCACTACATCTTGGGGAACTTATTGCTACAACTGAGCTCAGACCGATTCAAGATCGCCTTATACTGCAAACTATCATGATAATGCAATAAGATGCCATAATGCATTGAGTCTTAACCCAAACATCTTCCTCTCTTACATAATAAAATTCAAGCTCTCTCTCTAGGCTAAGAATATCCCTTAGATTCGGATTAAGCAAAACATGATCATCTCAAGCAATCATATCAAAACCGAATAAAAAATCAGGTAAAATTTTTTGAATGCCTGATTATAGATGTACGCCTTCTTTAACACATGGATTGAAAGAAAGATATTGTTCAATTCAAAGGCTATGCACGAGAATAGAATACCACAACAACACACATAGTGTAATCCCACAAGTAGGGTCCGAGGAGGGTGAGATATACGCAGACCTTACCCCCACAAAGGTGGGGAGGCTGTTTATGATAGTCACTCGGCTCAAGAGAATGAATGAAAGAAGGAAAAACTTCCTGAGTGTGTCTATAGCCTCCCGTTTATAAATATGGCACGCAACATACCCATAAACAAGACTCTATGAAAACACTACTCCATGATTGCCTAAGACTTGTATTACAACCTAGGCTAAGATACCAATTTGTCACGACCCAAAAATCGAGTATGTGATGGCGCTTAAGAGCTTCTACCCTTAAGCGAATCAATTTGTAAAAACCTTCTCAGTTAAGTTTATTTTCAAGAAATCAAGGTTTCAAAAGAAAACCTGGACAAGAAAACTAAACCGAAATATTAAATGAAACCACTAATAATGTAATAAATCTGATAATTTAGATAAAACTCTAAAATAGTTTATACCAATCCAAAATCCAAGAGCTAATCATGGAGCATCTATGAGTGTAACATATGTAACAATGGATTCAAACCTAACTAAAATATTGTAAAGAAAAACTAGGCACTACCACGAACTATGCAGCAGCATCCACATACAACGCTGGAAGATAATTCCGAACAGGACCAAGAACTCCAGAATAGCCTCAACTAATGAACCTGCACACAAAAACTATAAGTGAGTGAACTACCCTGACCCAGTAAGATCCTCGACGAGCCCTCCTGTCCTTACCGTATTTTGAAAGCTAATCTGATAAATAATATATAAATAAGTCTATACAATAGTCCTAACATAAGATATAGCTTCTTCACTACAATTATAAAGTACAATCAAAGATCTAATGAGAACCTAGCTCAACCGAAATATCAACCAAGGGATGTCAACTCAACCATAATAATAAACCAACTTAGTAGCATAGGCCCTCACCATAAAAAGGCTAGACCAGTAGCTATATCAACTTAGTAGCATAGGCATTCACCGTAATAGGCTAAACCAGTGGCTATATCAACTAAGTAGCATAGGCCCTCACCGCAATACGATAGACCAGTGGCTATATCAGCTTAGTAGCATAGGCCCTCACCGTAATAGGCTAGACCAGTGGCTATATCAACTGAGTAGCATAGGCCCTCACCGTAATAGGCTAGACCAGTTGGCTATATCAACTGAGTAGCATAGGCCCTCACCGTAATAGGCTAGACCAGTGGCTATATCAACTAAGTAGCATAGGACCTCACCGTAATAGGCTAGACTAGTGGCTATATCAACTAAGTAGCATAGGGTCTCACCGTAATAGGCTAGACCAGTGGCTATGTCAACTAAGTAGCATAGGCCCTCACCGTAATAGGCTAGACCAGTATTTGTTAAACCATAAGTAATCATAAAATAGTATTAGCAAAATTTATTTTTAGGCTCTTTAATGAAAATCAAATAAGTAGAAGTTCAAGTCTCTCTTACCTCGAAAGCGATCCAACTATTATGCTTGAACAAGTCCCAAAAATTGGCGAAAACGATCTTCACTCTAGTAAAACCCAGTTCAAAAAATGAATAAAGTCTAAAACACTCTAATTTACCGCTACCATGAAAGGCACGAGAGGAGAACACAAACTATGCCTTGCTTCGACTTGGATATAAGCTCACTGTACGCATAGGAATTTTGAATTCACCTTTATCTATCCCCTTGGAGGCGTCACTTTATTGGAATAGATATAGAAAAACAACTAACCACTTATACATTAGGGCAAGATATAAAATTGGGAATTGGGCCAACTCTTTTTTTTTTTTTTTGGATATAAGTGACATTGGGTTAGTACTAAAGGAGAATCCACTGCCCCTAAATAAAAAAATAAAGGTCCAAAACTTGCAACCAAGTAGTGGGTCCCACGAACTATATTACCCCTTTTGCTAGCAAGTAGCACTTTACGTGCCTAACCATGAAATTTTATGTCATTAAGCCAAATATTTTGACTTGTAGTCCTATATGCACTGTATCAAAGATCTATATGAATTATATATAAATAATATATGCTTGAATAAACTTTACAACTGCTAGATACGAAACTTACATCCATATTAAAGTACAAATCAGAAAATGAATAATAAAAAAAATAATATAATTTAGGAAATCAAGATCTTTACCTGAGTTGAATGCCCAATAGTCTCAAAATTTTTTTGGATTTTACAGTTCCGATAAACTTTTATTCAGACAAATCGCACTGATAGCCACACAATTACCTCGTACTCACTCAATTCAAGGTCATTACTTCACACACGCACGCCGGTTAGGCTATTTTCAAAAGGCATTTGCACAAGTGATTGCCATTTTACGAAATTCGCATGTTTCACTACAATTTCTAGTAATTATTCCCATTTTAACAAAATTACCTAAATTATTTTAAAACCTAAAATAATAGGTTTTCTTAATTGTTTAACCCGCACAATTAATTTTCTTATTTTGTGTATTTTTATAAGTATTTATACATATTTTATACGCATTTATATGTATTTTATACTCATTTATACATAATAAATACACCTGATAGACGCTCTAGAATTTACACCTCACACCCCTCCCACTAATCCACATAGACACCACATCAGATCCTAGTCACATCCATGTGGCTAAATCCCAGCCCACCATTCCTCTCATCCAACGGCTAAAAACACCATTTCCTTTTTTAACTATACGCAGGATCCCCCAAATCTTATTCCTCTCCTCATTTCCCTCACCCTCAGCCGTTGCGACCCTCTCTCCTCTCTCTTGAAACCTCCACTGTTCACGCTGTTTTCTGAAAAAAGCTACAGCGAAATGTAAAACAAATTACATCATCGCGATTCTCTCAACGTCCACAACAAAACCTCTATAATTATGTCATCGTTTGACAAGAAATCAAAATGGCTGGTTCTTGGCTCAATTTCGTCCATGTCACCGGAGAGGAAACGTCGGAAGTGCCTGAGCAAAACCTGAACACGATCATCGTAATGAGAGGGAAGGACCTTTTTGCATATTTATTGGAGGCCGATTTAACCCTAACCCAATTTGTGCAAACGTGTAATCCTAAAACCCTTTTATTTTCCTAATTGTTTTCTGGATTTGAGTGATGTTAAATTTGAAATTGTCTAGTCTTTTGGCATGTAAACATAATTGATTGATTGATTAGTTAGCATAAATTCACAAAATCGTCAGTCTTGGTTGATTTCGCTATTTTAACAATGATACTTGTTCATGTGCCTGAATTTGCCTAGTGTCATCTGAGTGTAGTATTATTAATTGATATTAGTCAACTAATTAAGGTGAGAGACTGCATGATTAGCAGTTTCACTGTTCTTTCACTAGATTAAGTGAAACTGTGTTCCTGATTCGTTTAAGTGTACTGAAATTGATACCAACATGGCATATGTTCATTATCACTATTACTGAGATATAACTTAACACCCTCGATAATGTATTCATCTTTGACATTGTATTTTGACATTTATTTTGTTAAGATGCATAATTACGTATCTTAAAACTGGAATGATTTGATTTAAGAATGATTCAGGGGATCTTGATTGAGCTTAATTTGAATAGGTGATTGATATTTGGTTCTGGTAATTGACAAAGTTTCAATTAAAGGCTGATTGAAATCTTGTAAAAGATGATTAAGTGATTTCTTTTGAATTCAAATTGTGTTTGTACCACCAGGTGTGAACCTAGACTTTATTGGGTTTAAGGGAGGGGATCCTAGTTGGATTAGGATCTGTTTTACCTCAAAATTGGGATTAATTGGTCTAAATATGGAAGTAGTACCTAGGAGTGTCCCCGACTATTTTTGGAATACAATACTGCCTGCCTTACATGTTTACCCGTTTGAATTTACACCGTGTACCCCCTACAACTATATAAACTGGTCTTTCCTTTAACTTGAGGACACCCTTCACTACTACACACACACAAAAACACACATAGCACCACACAAACATACACACTGCATACTACTCTTCTCTAATCTCCTTTCAAGATTATTGAGAAGACCCTGCTCTCTTTTGGACTTTGTCTCTGCAAGCATCTAACACTGCCTGCCTTTTTGTTTATTTATTACTGCTACTCAAAAGGTACAACTCTAATTTTTAATCACTGGTTCATATATCTGCTTACGCTTGGCTTTTCCTGTTTGCTTTCCCCTGCTTATGTTTGCATAATCAAAAACTACATGTACCAAGTTGAGACTCTGTCACCTCATACCTGTGGTCTTTGTTAGCCTCTGATCATATTGTGCAGATTGTTAGGATGGTCAAAAAGGCCATACCAGTTATTCATTAACTACAGGGCATTGGTTGGGGGTCTTGTGATGCCACTGACCCTTTTTCTAGCATGGTCTTCAAGTCTTTGAATGGCCTGAGCAGTTTAAATTTAGGCTCTCCCTTCCCTTAGCCCCTTATATGTATATTTGTTAGGCTTTCCCTATTTGTATCCAAGTAATACAGGTTGTACAATCTAAAGGCTGTACAATAGGCTATACAGGGGCCTTCCCTAAACTCTTCTCACCCTATGTGTTTGCATCATGACTTTAAGCTGTGAACTTGCATGATAATCAGAGTATTTTAACAATTGAAAACTGGCATAACAATTCTTGGTAAGTGTTGACACTGCATTTCCAACTCAAAGCATGAAGTCTGGAATTTTTATTAAATAGGGGGCTAATTGTGCTATGACTGCCTAAAATTGGACTGTTTCTGTAAATTTAAAACTGCCCCCCTCTTTGCATAAATGATACAGGCCCAAAACTGCTTTCAAATGTGGCCTTTTTACATGCTAAACTGATTTTTGACCAACTTTAACCTCTTATACACTAATCTAATAGTGTATAAGGGGGTGTAAGTATTGGGGTCGTTTATACGCTTCACTATATATATTTTCTAAAAGATACTATCAATTACTCATGTATTTGCATGCCTATATCTATATTTACGTGTGACAACTCCTTTTTTTGCATTTCGGTGCCTCCATGAAAACCTATTTTGCAAAAATAGCCCACTCACCTATATATATTTCCAAAATTGACCCCTACACCAAAATAGCCATTAAGGTTAGCGCTCGATAATTAATGACGAGTCATACCGACCCTAAAGGGCTAACATTTTATTTTAAAAACAACACCCAATTAGTTTTTTGATAAAATCTGAAACTGTTTGTGAAAACTGCCTATTTTTGCAAAAATGACCACTTATGCAAATAACTTTGATGCTGAAAATTGCAAAAATAAGCTGTATTTTAATATTCTTTGCAGATTTGACCGTATTTTCGATTAGGCTTTATATTAGAGGCCGTAAATGCGATTAGGCACGGGATTAGGTCGTATGTGAAACCCAATTACGTATATGCTACTTAGACTTCCCTAATTGGACTTAGTATATAAATTGATTGAGAATTTGACCTTTTAAGTTAGTAATATATATGATAGCACGTATTTACATAGACATCCCAAAATATATAGACTCGGGCGGGAACTACCTTTCGTGTGACTTGGAGAAGTGCCTAACACCTTTTTCCCTAAGTCATTTGGACTTCTTACCTATTGAATCTCTGAAACTAGAACAGCTTAATAAAGAATTTGGCCTTAGACACTTAGGTGACCTAATACGCCTTAGAAATCTATATTGGGTGGCGACTCCAACTCTTAACTCAAACGAGTTACCCAATCAAATCCGAAACCAGACTCGCTCCGAGTTGAGTTTTAAACCGGGTATAATAGTTAGGACTTATCCAACCTATCCTCCCATGTAGGTGCAAAGATATCACAGTGGTATATACTATCATCAGCACCAGAATTTCCAACTTCATCATCAGGATTTGATTGGAAGAAAGCACCATTGTGATAGTATTTCTGCATAAACTTCAATTTCTTCTTGGTTGGTGGGGCAAGTTTTGTGTTTCTTTCCCTCTTTATTTCTTCCTTCTCCGTCTCCTTATCCTCTTTCCTCTCTCTCGTTCCCAACTCTTTCTCTAGACTTTCAAGCTTCATATTCTTCAGCTTCATTCACCTAATCACCATCAATATGTACATCAGCAGCAATATCAGCTTCCAACTGCAAATTTTTTCTGAATTATTCCTTCCTCACATTTCTTATTGACTACTACTTGCTTAGTTTCAATATTTTTATCCTCTAACTTCTGCTTAACTAACTCCTCAAAAGATCGTTTCTCTGCCAAACGCTTTCTATATTCGTTTATGGTGTGTCTATCAGATTTCAGAACAAAAACTTGTTTCACCATTCCCATCCCTATTGTCTCTTCCTCTGATTCACTCTCATATTTGGACTCCTCTTCCTCCTCCTCGTCTTCCTCCTCTAACAGACCTTCTCCTTTCTATTCTTTTCCCTGATTCTTCTCCTCCGTTCCTCCAAGGCATCTTCTCCATTATCCTCAAGTTCCATCCTATTCTCATCTTCTATGGTTGAAACAATCTCTGATTGTCGGATGAGTCGATGATGTGCTCTAACCTCATTCTATTTCAAAAATTATATCATGGAAATATACAGTTGTTGCCTTTTCATCACCTTGACTTGCCTCCACGTTTTCTGTTAGTCCATGAAATAATCAATCACAAGTGTAATTGTAAATCTATAATCATGATAGCCTTTTCTTCAATAGTTAGACTTGATTATGAAAATGTTCCAATAATAACCAATCACACATTAAGGTAGAATCCCAAGCACTTCTCTTCCTGTTTTATAGTATCACCTGTCATTCCAAATAGAGATACGGAAATTATTCTCTTTGTTGATACCTTTTCCAAAGTGAGCTACGTTCTTTTCTTTCTTCAAAAGAAAGATACTTTTGAACTCTCAACAAAAGTAATCATAGTAAGAATATCTTTCATAAATGACATAATCAATTTTGATCTTGGAGATTAATTTCTTTTCATATCATACATGGTACTCAGAGGCGAATTTAGATTTCAAGAATATGAGTAACCATTGTTAGGAGTGGAGTTAGAGTATTCCTAAAATAATTGGCAAACAATCTTGTCAAAAAATATATTGTGTATATGTGTCAAATATCATTTTATATGATAATATATTGAAAAAATTAATATTTAAAGGGCCTTTAAATGTGGTAGATCCCAACTATCAAGTGTAAGTAAACCATCAGTACCAAACAAACCATTTAATCTTTTCGAGTATTGGTTATCGAATATTATATTAGACATATTTTTTAAAAAATAAATTATATATATTATACCGAGTTTAGTGTGGAGTCAATGAGTTCACGTAAACCATAATTAATAAAGAGGAACTGTCCCTAATTGTACTACAATTATATTAATGATATCAACCTTCCATAAATTAATATTTACTAAATATTTCCTCCTGGCTTGTGTAAATCCCTGTATATTTCTTCCATATAAAACTTTTACCAATCTTGTATAACAAGAATATTTAATACTTTTTTCATAATAATGTGAAACCACAAGAATGGTATTTTTCAAATATTCACTCCTTTCATAGAAATCTTCTTTGTTTTAATTTTTTATGGGTAATTTAATATTTGAAGTTTTTTGTAAAATATGTAGAATGTGGATGTCCATTTGTCTTCCCTATTCATCATATTCCATAAACTATTGGAGACATAATTCTCTATTCAGTTCTATCACTTAAATCTCCATTAGTCACCACTTAATCCCTCATTAAGTGACCACTAATTCTTGTAATTTTTGGATTGATTTGTAATCTCTCATGTAGTTAGTATCCTATAAATAGAGCATATTTTGCTCAATGAATTACACACTTGAATACTTGGAAGTGAATAAGAAAGGATCTCCATCTCCTCTCTAAATATTCTTGAAGTATTCAATGTATTTTAGAACACCTTATCAGTACGAAGCTCTAGCCAACCGAGTGAAGCAACTATATCAAGGATTATTGTTTTACTCCCTGGTATGCTTTCTTTAGATCCATCTTTATTATGTATTATATTGACTTTCTGATGGTCTGTGTTTGCAATGGAATGTGTTGCCAAAAGTAATGAATTCTAAGACACCACCAAAATTGCTAATTTAAAATTTACAAGAAGTTGAAATAATTTAACATGTAGAGTTTAGCCCAAATTTCCAAGTATTTTGTCAATTTTTAATTTGGCATATAATCTTAATGATTATGATGATTGTTTATATCTACTTGCTCTAATTCTCCTCAGAAACGAAAAGGTGAGAGTGCACTTGATTAGTCCCCACAAGCACTAATATTTGGGCTTGTCAATTACTTTCTGGAATTTGATGATATACCTGATTGCGCCAATTAGTATTGCTCCATAATTGAAATTTTCATAGATTTGGCTCTTAAACTTGAGACAAGTGAATTTAAACTGTAGTTCTACAACTAAATATCATGAAATATTATTTATAAGTTTTCTGAATAACTAATAGTAGCACACTTGGCTCCATATTATCCAATGATTATTTTTTTGGTAATTAACACCAATTTGGAAAGCCTACTTAATCTCAGCAGAACTAACTTACATTGAACTCATTAATAACTGAAAAAGAACTACCTAGGAAGCCTGACTAACTAAAATTCAAACTGATTTAGCAATTGGGCTTGTCTTCCTTTGGCTCTTGCGCAGCACATTACAGCAATACTATTTGCTACACTTGCCACCTTTCTTTCATTTTTCTCAAAGATCCTCGTGTTCCTTTCATTCCAGATTGCATAGATTACTCCTGCACAAACCATTCTGATAGTGAGAGCTCTTGCAGTTCTGCCTCTTGCCTTCATTGACACCCAGGTACTCAGTTGGTCCCAACTGTGATCTTGCCAGCTTTGCCATTGCAACCAGGTAGCTATTCTTCTCCATATTTCTTTAGCATATCTACATTCAGCAAACAGGTGGCTCTTTCTCTCTTAAGTGCTCTTACACAACAACACTGCTTCTCTACTGTCATACCCCATTTACATAATCTATCTGTGGTCGGTAGTTTACCCTGTAAGCATAGCCACATAGTGAACTTAGCCTTGGGCCTTGCTTCATTCTTGAACATTAGACACTTCCAGTCAACCTTAGCCTGATCACCAAGTATCTGGTGGTATAGCTGCCTTATGATGCTTCCGTTTAGTTTGATTCTTGTGTTTATAGCATTGTACTCATGCCCAACCCCCAGTATCTTTTACACCATCCATGATGCTTGGCTTGGCACTTTGATATTCCTTAGATATTGATTCTTGTTGTAGAACTCATGAATCCACTTAATCCACAGCTTGTCTTGCTTAAGGCTTAGATCCCAGAATAGCTTAATTAATGCAACTTGATTCCATAGCCTTAGATTTGTTAGATTCAGGCCACCTGCTACTCTAGGTAGGCACATCTTTTCCCACGCTACTAGGCTCTTTCTTATGATTGAACTTGTCCCTGACCATATAAAACTTCTACAATGGGTATCTATCAGCTTAATCACTTTCATGGGCAACACAAACAGTTGTGCCCAATAAGCCTGGATGCCAAATGCTACAGTTTAAACTAGTTGGCATCTGTCTGCATATGACAGCTTCTTAGTTGTCCAAGAGGTGATTCTTGGCACTATCTTGTTGATCAAAGGCTGTCATTGGACCATTGTAGGCTTCTTTGTGGATAAGGGGGGATACCCAGATACCTGAAAGGTAACTCACCTTCTGTGTATCCCAGGATCTGTAAGATTCTTGCTTTGTCTTCTTCTTTTACCCCTCCAAAATATACTGCACTTTTGCCTAAGTTTACCTGAAGCCCAGAGGCTTTTGAGAATTTAAAGAATCCTTTATGTAATCTAGATACTGTTCTACTATCTCCTCTTGCAAATAGCAATAAGTCATCAGCAAAGCTAAGGTGAGTAATGCCCAACTTAGCACATCTAGGATGACTTTTGAATTCCTTGTCTTCTCTCAGACCATGAAGGATTCTGCTCAGATACTCCATTGCCACTGCAAACAAAAGTGGAGAAATTGGATCTCCTTGCCTGAGCCCTCTTGCTGCTTAAAAGGGAGCAGTAGGTTCACCATTAACTAGCATAGTATAGCTTACTGTTTGTATGCATTGCATCACCCACCCTGTGAATTTTGCTGGGAATCTAAGCCCTTCCATTACCTGCTCCAAATACACCCATTCTATAGAATCATAAGCTTTCTGCATGTCCACCTTGATCATACACCTTGGGGAGATATGCTTTCTTGGATATGCCTTAACCAGTTCATGAGCTAGGATCACATTATCTCCTATCTTTCTAATAGGAACAAAACCAGCTTGGGCCTCATTGATAACAGAGGCTATGACATGTTGTATCCTCCTTGCAAGCACTTTAGAAATGAGCTTATATAGGACAGTGCAACAGGATATAGGCCTGTATTCCTTAACAGTTTCAGGACTTACATTCTTTGGTAGCAGGGTGATTGAAGTACAGTTAATATCTTTGTTCATTTTCCCTGTGTTAAAAAACTATTTAACTGCTTGTGTCACTTCTTCCTTGATTACAGGCCATGCTTTTTTGAAGAACACAGCATTATAACCATCAATACCAGGAGCTTAATCATCCCCTATAGCAGCTAGTCCATCTTGGATTTCAGCATCTGTATCTTCTGCACATAACAATAACTGTTGCTCATGGCTCAGGGTTGGCCCATGTTTCATTACTTCCTTATCCACTACTGGTAAGCAGGTGGCTGCAGATCCCATCAGTGATTTATAAAATTATACTATTTTATTTTTGATATCTTCAGTCTGTTAGTTTTTTCCCCTCCAGAGCTGTAAGAGTATTAATCTATTTTCTATGGCTCCTTTCTTGGATGAGCGCTGAGAAGTACATGGTGTTAGAGTCACCAAGTTTTATCCACTTGTTTCTTACTTTTTGCTGCATTGCACTTTCTTCCATCAGACTCCATTTTTCCAGCTGCATCAATGTGTTTTTTTCTTGTTTATGCAGTGTCTCTGAATATTGTTGTTGTAATGCACCTTGGATTGCTCTTAGTTCCTCTCTTGCTTTTGCAATTTTCTGAGTAATACTCTTGAATTCTTCTTTATTCAGTTTCCTGAATCTCACTTTGAGCTCCTTCATTTTCCTCCACACATTTGCTATTTAGTCCTTTTCCTTTCCTGGTTCCCATCCTTCCTTAACTATGCTTAGGAAGGATTCATGTTCTACCCAGGTATTAAAGAACCTGAATGGTACTTTGATACCTTGTTTGGGCTGCTTGACTGTTAACAGCATAGAAGCATGATCAGATATATAAGGCACTTCATACTCTAAGGTTAGATGACCCCATTTCATCATCCATTCAGAATCTCCAAAAGGCCCTGTCAATCCTGCTGTATATCCTGTCAGACCCACTCTGATTGTTTGTCCAAGTATAGAATTCTCCCCTCTATGTGAGTTCACACAGGAATAACTGTTGCACACAATCACAAAAGTCCCTTACATCTACACTGGTTACTGGATTTCCATGTAGCCTGTCATGTGGGGAGAGAATTGCATTAAAGTCCCCACATACAAGCCATGGATGTATCACTCTTCTGCTTACAGAGAGTAGCTGGTTCCTTAACTCTTTTCTTTGGTTAATAGTGTTATATCCATACACTACTGTTACCTCAAATTCACTGCCATCTCTTCTATCTTGGATGTGACAGTGAATCATCTGCTCATGCTTGCCCATCTCCTTGACTCTATACACTGCATCATCCCAAATGCACCATATTCTTCTATTTGTAGCATTCTCATAGTTATGCACACATTGATATCCAGGGGCCACTCTTTTTAGGATTTGCTTAGCTTTATGCTCTTTTACTCTTGTTTCAACTATCCCAGCAAATTTAATATGCTTTATTTTTAGATAATTCTTCAGTTCATTTTGCTTGTATCTCTTATTGAGGCTTCTGATATTCCACACTAACCAAGTCATTGAGTTAGTGAAATATTTCTCCCTCTATCATGAGGGAGATCCATTTCACTCATTGACTCATTAAATCTCAGAGCTGTGAAGCAATTTCTTGTTCTAATGTTGCTTAGTTCAGGAAATTCCATTATATTCAGCTCAGGTGTACTGCTCACCTCTTTACCTTTGCTACTCAAATTCCGTCTGTCACTTGTTGTTCTCCTCACCATGGTACTCTGACCCTGTACTGGTGTATTGTGTTCTGCATCAAAGTTCTTTTGTTGGTCTGCAGCTGGTTCACATTCTAAGGTTCTACCTTGTGTTCCCCTGCTGCTTTCCCCATTTGCTTTCTTCTCCTGTTCCTGTGTTTTTTTCTCTTCCTGATTATTTTTTGGCCCCTCATTTTTGTTAACAGGTCCTTTGTACTGCCACTGTTGAGCTAGTTTTATCCTTCTTTTCCTTCTTGGCTGTATGTATTGGTCCATTCTATCTTGCTGAGGTCTTGGTGGTGCCTGTTGTTGCTCATACTTGTGCCCCACTTTCAGACATTTATCACAGAAATCTGGCCTCCATTCATAGTGCATTGGCTGGACTACTTCCTTTCCCTTAGGATCCAGGATGATTACTTCTTCAACCAGTGGCTTCGTCACAATCACCTCTATCAACATCCTAGCATAGGAAATCCTGCTTTGTTTGGCTGTGCATTCATCAGCATACATGGGAATGCCAATTGGACTTCCCAATCTGCTAAGTGAATCACAGATCCAATAGCTCATAGGCAGTTTTGAAAAACTTATCCATAAAGGAATGTCCACAGGATATTCAGTACTAAATTCAAAGTCAGGAGTCCAAGGCTTCATTATCATAGGCCTATTGCTGATAGTGTAAGGCCCAGCATACAGTATGCCATACATGTCTTGTTCATTTTGAAACCTAATCACATAGTATCCTTCATTGTGCAAAAACACCTCAGGTAGTGCCACATTTGATAAGTTTTGGGCTACATATTTCGACATATAGCTGTACCCAGGTGTTTCCCCTATAATATATGCAATTAGAGCTGCTTTCCATTTCTCATTTTCCTGCTCTATTTCATTAGGATCTAACTGCACTTTCACTTTGCCTTCTATAATTTCAGGTGGAATATATTTGAGAATGAGACCATTGGTTGAGCTTCTATTACCTGAAAATAGGTTAGTCCATGAAGAATCAGGCTGATCTGGTGGAGCATTTTGGCTCCCTTTTAGCTGCTCCTTTGTGGTGCTTCTTAGCTGGGTTTGCTGCAAATTTGCAGCTCTTTGATCTTAACTTTCAACTCTTTGATCAGTACCTTGCTTCATTGGATCAGTTATTATATTCACTACTACCTCATCTTCCTCCAGCTTAGTTTCACTTAGATTGAGCTTCTTAGCTGCTCCACTGGTCATCTTTGACGAGCTTGCTTCAGCTGAAAAGTTGAGCTGCTGCGTCGGAGTAATCTCTAGGTGTTCACAGTCGACTTCTGGTTCTTTAGATCTCGTTCCTATTGAGCTTCCTAACTTAGTGATGGTAATTTTCAGCGGCCAACCACGGCCACGGCCTCATCCCCGTCCTTTTCCCATTGAAAACCGCGGAGGCGCACGTTAGCTTAACATGCGCCGGGAGAAAATTTAGAGGAGAGAGAAAATTGAGCGCCTCTCTTTCAATTATCCAATGATTATTGATGGATTGTATAGGGTGTTTGTAACACGCAGCGGAAGACAAGATCCTAGGTAGATTTATTTGCGTTTAAAATTTATTCTCTACGTCTAAAGATCGGATCCTGGACATACTTGACAGCGCGAGAGTTGTTCTTTAGCTCCGATAATGTGAAACCTCTATGTGTATCCACACCAAGACCGATCATTGCTATCAACTCTTTGATTAATGGATCCGTGAACAAATTGGATGAATAATATTGTTCTTAAGCTTTCTCAAAAATTTTGCACAACCTGAAAGAACAAGAAACTAATTTGCTTGTCACAGTTAATTTTTCTCTTGGTTGTTTTTACTTATCAAGCGATTATCACAATAGTGAATATATGTAAAAAAAAAAAAAACAATGGCTGTTTATGAATAAAGGTTAAGCAAAAAGGAAAGGCTAATGTGTTGTTAATTCTTGGGCTTATTTTAGCCCTATTTATAGTGGTGTTTGCATGTTAGCACCCCTTTGCATGCTAGCCAAGTGGCTAGCCTCATTAGCCACTTGTTTTGGTCATTCCATTCAAGAAGCCACTTGTTATTCTTCTCTTTAAGACAAAGCCAAATGTTCTTCCTTTCATATGCATGGTGACAAGTGTTCTTCTTTCTTCATGCATGGTGCAAGTGTTCTTCCTTCTTCATGCATGGTGATAAGTGTTCAAAATATTTTTTTATTAATATTATAATACATCTCTATGTATACATAACCATTAATTGCAAACTAAATATATATCACATATATATTAGTAATTATTTTAACCAAGAGATATAACTCAATTTTACTATTCTAAATAGTAAAACTCAATTTGTTCACATATTAATTACATTCTCTGTAATCAAAGAATATATCAATATTCCATTTGGATTAAAAATTCTGTAATTCTTTAACAAAGATCAAAACACTCGTTAGTGTGCGACCCCATAGGTTCAATACTAAGTCGAAATTGATCGAATCAATATACTAATCAAGGGTGGCGTCTAGCAACACTCCTTAACGACCGAATTAGATTCAAGTATACAATTTACTCTCAAGAACCTATAGAAGAATAGTGTATTATTTCTTTCTATCATTATAGGTCTGAGTCATCCTAGGATATGGTTCAACTGTCAAATCCCAATAGGTGACCAACTATGTTTACATGTCGAATATAACTGACATTGAATGATCTAAAAAACTCTTTCTCATATCATTCGATTGCCCTGGCCAAGGTCTTAAAGTAGTCGTTTATAATTCATCACAACATAGAGCTTAAACTCACCCAAGAGTTGGCAGATTCCATCTTGAACATTCATTAATTCTACAAGTGTTTAATCATACTCAGTATCGTTTCAATTATCATCGTAGGACAATAGGTGTCTAGTATCAAAGTACAATAAATAACTTGTGAATTACTATGACAATCTCATATCAAAGGAAACTCGTACATTACATTCTTCAAGACAATATCTTATTGATAGATTATGGTAATTCTAACCATTAGGAATTATCCTTTGAGTCAGTTCAAGGATCATATCTCCATATGCATCATCTATTTATATAATTTAGTTAATGAGATCAACTAATCTTTAACCAATAAAGACTATCACATAAATATTGAACTAACTGGATCACTAATGTCCTAATTAATGATTTAGTGATTCAACGATCAAGAACAATTTCAGATTATGTTATATAAGACTTGACTCTCATTATCATGATCTCCATCACGATGAGAAGTCTCAAAACTTAATCAAGAACTTTATCATATTAATCAAAAAATTAATATTAACTATGATAAACGAATATCGAATGTCACATATTAATATCAAATAATGTTCATAAAATATGTTCAAATAACTAAATATGATATTGGGTCTAGGGCATATCAACTATATCTTCTAACAATCTCCCACTTGCACTAAGGCCAATCGCTCTTGTACTTCATTCTAATTTTCCACTTGTGCTTGTCGAAATCCACTATTCCAAGAGCTTTAGTGAATGGATCTGCTGGATTTTGTTTTCCATCAACCTTTAGAATCTCAACGTCCCTGCATTCAACAAATTCTTTTACCGGATGATATTTTCGCAAAATATGTCTGTTCTTATGATATATTTTTTGTTCTTTGACATGAGTAATGGCTGCAGTATTTCCACAAAATTATGAAACTGAACCTTCAACTGAAGGAACCACACCAAGTTCAGTTAAGAACTTTTTCATTCATACAGCTTCTTTATCAGCTTCATTAGCTGCCATGTATTCTACTTCAGCCACTGAATAAACTATTGTATCTTGTTTGGAACTTTTCCAACTCTCTGCGCCACCATTTAAAGTGAATACATAACCAGTAATAGATTTTCTATCATATGGGTCTGAAGAGACACTTGCATCAGCATAACCTTCAATTTTCAATTCAGAATCTCCATATATGAGGAATTGGTCTTTAGTCCTTCTTAAGTACTTAAGAATGGTTTTCACCACTTTTCAATATTCCTCACCAGGATTCGCCCGATATCAGCTCCACAGTCCTAGTGTGTAAGCCATGTCAGGACGCGTACATGTCATGGTATACATGATAGCTCCCACTGCACTAGCTTACGGGGTCCTTCTCATGCATTCTCTCTCTTTAGGTGTCTTAGGACAATCCTCTCTACTAAGAGTAATTCCAGTGCTTATCGGTAGATAGCCTCTTTTGGAATCATCTATGTGATACTTTTTTAGTATGGTATCTATGTACATAGACTGGGAAAGTTCATGCAACTTCTTAGATCTATCTCAATAATTCTTCATTCCCAATATATAAGATGCTTCTCCCAAGTCTTTCATGGATAAATATTCCCAATGAGCCACATATAATCAACGTACAATACTAAGAAAATAATTACGCTCTCACTAATCTTTTTGTACACACAAGGATCTTCGCATCTAACAAAATTGAACTTTTCAATTGTCTTGTTAAAGAATTTATTCCAACTTTGAGAAGCTTGCTTTAGTCCATAAATGGATCTTTGTAGCTTGCATATTTTATTATGATCAGATGGAGATGTGAAACCTCCAAGTTGTGTCATTTGCCATATTTCATAATCATAGTATACTGCTATAGCAAGCATAATCCAAATTGATTTGAGCATTGCCACGGGAGAGAAAGTCTCTCCATAATCTATTCCTTCTTTTTGACGATATCCCTTGGCAATATGACGAGCTTTATAGGTTTCCACCTTACCGTTTGCTCCAATCTTTTTCTTAAAAGCCAACTTACAACCAATAGGTTTTATATCCTCTGAAGGCTCAACTAAAGTCCATACTTTATTGACCTTCATGGATTCCATGGCCCTTTTCCATTTCTCAAAGTCAGAACTTTGAATCACCTCTTGATAAGTCCTGGGTCATCATCATTATGATCAACCTCATCAGAAACATCATCTTGCACCATTAAATTTAATCTATTTTGTGCATGACGTTCTCGTGTAGACCTTCTAAGAGGTTCTTGTACAACTTGTTCACCTTGTACTGGATTTGGTTGTTGTTCGACTTGGTTTGGAACAGGTTCATTAACATATTCCTGAATATCATTTTGTTCTCAAACTTTATCCGTTGAAGATGGCAACACATTTGTCAACTTCAAGATATCCAATAAAGGTTCCTCAACTTGTGTCTTATAATTTTGATCCAATGTCGGTTCATTCGTTTCTTGAACTTCATCAAGTTCTGCTTCTTCACCATGATTCCCTTCTAAAATAAATTCTCTTTCTAAAATGTAGCTCCTCTAGCCACAAAAACTTTATGGTTGGATAGGTGATAGAAATAATACCTCATTGTTTCTTTTGGCTACCCAATGAACCTACACTTATCAGATCTTTAGTCAAGTTTATCATACTGCAATCTCTTAAACATAAGCCACACAACCCTAAACATTAAAGTGTTTAAGGTTAGGCTTACATCCTTTCCATATCTCATATGGTGTTGTAGAGGCTGACTTAGTGGGAACTTTATTTAGTAAGTATGATGCCGCTTCTAGAGCATATCCCCATAAGTTTGTTTGAAGATAAGTGAATCCTATCATGGATCTCACCATATCTAATAATGTTCGCTTTTTCCTTTCAGACACACCATTGTGTTGTGGTGTTCCTGGAGATGTCCATTGTGAGAGAATTTCATTCTTTTTGAGATATCCAGTAAAATCCTTACTAAGATATTCTCAACCTCTATCAGAACATAGTATTTTGATACTTTTTCCAGTCTGTTTCTCAACATCACTCTTGAACATTTCAAAAGATTCAGATTTGTGTTTCATAAGATATACAAAACCATATCTTGACAAATCATCAGTGAAGGTGATGAAGTAAGAATATACACCTCTAGCTTGAACTTTCATGAGCCCACAAATATCGGTATGTGTTAGTCCCAATAATTCAGAAGCTCTTTCTCCAGTTCCAATAAATGGAGATTTGGTCATCTTTCCTTTGAGACAAGATTCACAAGTTGGGTATGATTCATAATCATATTTGTCAAGGTAACCTTCCTTGTACAACTAATTCTTCTCTCTCCAATTTGACCAAGCCTATAGTGCCAAAGGTATGTATTATTCACTTGATCATCTCTTTTTCTCTTAAGACTAGAAACATGCATTATTGAATTGGCATACATATTAGGTAAGATATAAATACCATGTTGGATATAGACATTTGATTATAAAATATTACCATGAATAATAGAGCAAATGCCATTATCTAGAACAATGCAAAAATCACACTTGTTCAACATAGAAACTGAAATTATGTTCGAAACAAACTTAGGAACGTAATAGCAGTCTTCCAACATAAGTACTTTGCCCGTAGGCATTTTTAAAGAAATTGATCCTACAGCTAAGGCAACAACTTTTGCACTATTTCCAACTTGTAGGTTAACTTATCATTTCTTCAACATTCTACTTATCTGGAGCAACATATTGTAGATGTTATAACTAGTGCCAGTATCTAATACCCACAATGAAGAATCAGTATTCAGTAGCATTTAAAGAAACTATGAAAACATTTTTCATTAAAGTCTCATATTGTTTCTAGTCATTTAGAGTTGCAATTTCTCTTCCAATGTCCTTTCTTCTTACAAAGGAAACATTCAAAATCAGATTGGTAAGCTTTGCGCTCTTTGGCTTTTGCTTTGGGTTTGGTCACACCACCCTTAGGCACAATAGCCCTTTTCTTGGGTTTTTTTTTTTACACTTACCCTTTTTCCTAGAAGAGTTGCCAACCAACATGATAGTTCCTTTCTTCTTCTCAGATGCAACTTGATTCTCATAATCAATTAGCATATTAAGAATTTCATGGAGATCAAAATCCATTTTATGCATATTAAATTAATAACAAACTGTGAGAAGGATTCAGACAGTGACTACAAGATTAAATCTTGAGAAAGTTGTTTACCCAGTTTGCACCCCAATTTATCAAGTTCTTGAATAAGATAAATTATATGACTTACATGGGGGCCAACAGGATAGTTTGCAGTCAACTTGGATTCAAATAAAGCCTTAGATAGCTGGTATCTAACTGTTCTGCTTTGAGTACCAAAAATCTTCTTAGGATATTCAATAATAGCAGATGGGTACATATCCTGATGTTTCCTTTGGAGTTCAGAACTCATAGAAGTGAGCATGATGCAGTCTTCCAAGTATTTCTGATAAATCTTGGTAGCCTCAACATCTGTCGCAGCTGGAGCTTCTTCAGTAGGCTTATCGATCACATTAATAAGTTTTTCATACATGAGAACAATTCTCAAATTTCTGTATCAATCATCCAAAGTTTGGTCCAACCAACTTGTTGGCATCAAGTATTCCACGCAGTGATATATCAGACATTTTGAGAAATCTAAAACAAAAAAGAAAACTCAATAATATGAGAACATATTTATTCATATCATAAAGATATGAAATTTTTTCTAAATGATATTTCCACTAAATATTATGTACCCTCATTATAGTTTAAGAAATCTTTATTTCTTTCAGTGGAACAAAAGAATCCTCTTACAATATGTATGAGCTCCTTGGAAGTCAAGTTGTTTCTTATGCATATTTTAAAGGTAGGTACTCTTACCAATTACATCCCTATGTAACTTCCTTAATAGCTCTATGTCAATTAGTCCCTTGCTAGTCAGGTCGATCCTATTGGTATAGTTGTGTTCAACCATCATGATATTAGAGAATTCATTAAATTACACGCTCACCGGGTAGTCCAGACGCTTAGTGTAAAATTAAACAATTCTTCCTATCCATGCATCTAATGCAATAAATAATTTTGTTTTATTCTCGAACTATAAATCTCCTGGATATCAGGTCGCTCCTTATAAATAAGAAATAAATTAAACTATTTATTTTGATGGATAGCTAGACAATAAAATAACTTATATTTTATTATTCAAGAACTCAAATTTTAGTGAGAGTGAAATGTTATTAAAACAACTTTTAATAACTTAGATCAAATCTTTTATAACATGTAAATTTGGTTCAAGTCGTTCACACGCTTAGTCATAAATTAATCTACATCACATGTACTAATTTATTCAAAATTATATGAAGAACAAGTATCTGACACCATAACAAAATTTCACATGAAATCTTATATCACATATAAATAGTACTCATACACAAATATTATTGTCAATTAACATCTCATGAATTTACAATAATTATATTTGAAAAGTACATATTTTAAATAGAAAGGGACGTTGGACGAAAACAAAAGATAAGATTCATAAAGAAAGATCCACGGAAAATCTTTTCTTTCGTCCAACACATGCAACAATAGACTCCCTCTCTCTTTTACATATTCAATTAATTGTAGAAAAGACGATCTTCAAAAGTCTTTGCTTATTCTAAGTCATGAACTTTAACCATTAACTTAACATATAACTATATTTTACTTTCAATATATATATATATATGTGTGTGCGCGCGCGCCCGCGCGCAAGTCAAACCATTTGATTAATTCATATTTATGATTGAACTCTTCAAGTATAATATATAAACACGAAAAATTTCAAAAATAAATTTTAAAACACAAAATAAACTATGGCTCTGATATCACTGATGGATTGCATAGGGTGCTCGTAACACACAGCGGAAGACAAGAGCAATCTTAGGTAGATCTATTTACGTTTAAAATTTATTCTCTACGTCTAAAGATCGGATCTTAGACATACCTGGTAGCGCGAGAGTTGTTCTTAAGCTCCGATAATGCGAAGTTTTTATGTGTATCCACACCAATATCGATCCTTGCTATCAACTCTTTGATCAATGGATCCGTGAATAAATTGGATGAATAATATTGCGCTTAATCTTTCTCAAAACTTTTGCACAAACTGAAAGAACAAGAAACTAATTTTCTTGTCACAGTTAATTTTTCTCTTGGTTGTTTTTACTTATAAAGTGACTATCAGAATAGTGGATATATGTAAAAAAAAAAAAAAAAAAAAAAAAAAAAAAAAAAACAATGGTTGTTTATGAATAAAGGTTAAGCAAGAAGGAAAGACTTATGTGTTGTTAATTCTTGGGCTGATTTCAGCCCTATTTATAGTGGTGTTTGCATGTTAGCATACCTTTGCATGCTAGCCAAGTGGCTAGCCTCATTTTCCACTTGTTTTGGTCATTTCATGCAAGAAGCCACTTGTTATTCTTTTATTTAAGGTGTTAGGCACTTCCCAAGTTCCACAAAGAATGGTTCCCGCCCGAGCTATTACTTGTGGGATGTCAAAAAGGTCATGGATAAATATTGATGGTATATACAAATTATATTACCATTTGAAAGCTAAAATTGCAATCAGTCACGCAATCAAGTCTATTTGATCAAAAAATAATATATAGGCAGTGAGACGTAGTCAGGCAGGTTATGGGTTGTAAAGTTTTCATAAATGGTTTAATACCGCTATGCCTAATCGCACGTTTAGCCATGGATCTTGTAAGACATTAGAATATTAGGCTAAATTTGCAGTAAATCTTTTTAAAACAGTTTAATTATGCAAATTCTACACTTAGGCCATTTTACAGAAATTGACAGATTTGAAAAATGATTTTAATTTTTGGCACATAACCAAATTATGGTCGTTTTGTAATGAAAATATTAGCCATTCCGGATCGGTGTGACTTGACATTAGTTGTCGAGCCCTAACCTTAATGGCTATTTGCTTTTTGGGATCAGTTTTAAAAATATAGGTGTTTGGGTTATTTTTTAAAATGGGAGACACAAAGTATACAAATGCGCAAAAGAGGTTGTCGCGTATATATATATATATATATATATATATATATATATATATATATATATATATATATATATATATATATATATATAATACATGATTAAGTGATAATAACTTTAGAAAATGCGTACAATAATATATATAATGGACCCCCAAGACTTATACTCCCCGATACACTATTAGATTAGTGTATAAGAGATTAAAGTGGGTTAAAGATCGGTATATCAGATAAAAGGCCACGTTTTAAAACATGTTTTGGGCCTGTCCTGTTTAAGCAAAGAGGGGTAGATTCAATTTGACGAAAAATAGTTGCAGATTAGGCAAGCATTACACATTTAACCCCTCTTGTTGAAATTTACAGATTTTCACATTTGAGATTTCAATTAAATATGATGAGATTAAATCTGAACCATAATGTATTACGAGCATACTGATTTTAACACCTAACTATCATTTTCACATTGTTACTTAAACGAACATGTATTTGTTAATGGACTCACTTCAGTTTAGTAATGCAAATACTTGTCTTAACATGGTGGGAATGCAACCACATAAGGAGAAGGTTAGGAGAGGGCCCTGTGTGGCCAGGCAACACAATCAATGAGCATTGCTCACTCACACAATGAGTACAAGCAGGATATCCTAACAAATACATAGATAGGGGGATTCCAAGGGAGTAAAAATATGAGTTGATGCCCTGTTTCTCAAGCATTAGGCTCAAGACTGCCATTATTCATAACGTCGGAGGTTTACACCTCCAAAAACCAGCACCATAGCCAGTTTTAGAAAGGTATAAATACCGACCCTATTAACCTTGGTCCCCCTGTGATCAAATAGAACTGGTATGGTCTATTTAAGACCATCTAAACAAGCTGCAAGCAAAAGGTTAGTAGGGGGCAAAGGGAATTCCCAAACAAGTATTCACAAATAATCAGGGAGCCAATCAAAGAGCATAGACATAGGCAGTCTTAGGCATGCAACAACATAAGCTTGGAAAAGAATTTGATACCTTGTCAGAAATAGCAATCAAGCAAACAATGATTTAAGAAGTGCTAAATACTTCTAGGAACAAAATCCAAAGAGAGAGAGAAGAGGCATAACTTTTTCCAGAAACTTGTAAGTGATAGAAGGAACTATGCTACCCGTGTTTTCAATATGCAGTGCCCTTTTTAAATAAGAGAATTGTATGCATTCAGTACATGGAGAATGTGCAGTGCATGAATTGTGTCCAATGTGAATAATAGGACTAGTTTATATAGGTAAAAGAGTTGGGAATCAGTTCAAACGGGCCAATAGTAAACACGGTAAAAAGCCAGCCTTCCAGAACCTCCTAGGATTAAGTTTGGTACTCCTTCCAAATATAGATCAATTAGAGTCCTAAAATTAAGGCAAACTCAGATTCTGACAAGGTTATACCCCTTCCCCTTAACACTAATGAGGTCTAGGTTCAAGAACTAGTGCACAAAAACTTTCTAAATTAATTTGGGATCCAGAATCCCTTGATTGCCTTAAAAAATTTCAGACAATCTCAAATTGATACTATTTAAATCATTGAAACAATTTTCCTTTCCAGTACCAATCCCAGATTTCAAATTGAATAAATCAGAATTTCCTTAATCTTGCTAATCAAAACTCCATTCAAATTTCAAACAAGGCAAATCATATATTCACGAAAATTGTATTTAGTCGAATGGATATACATAGAGTGATCATAGAATTATTAACAGATTTCGAAGACTCAAAATTTAATGCCAGAAATAAGAACATAAACTGCATACTCATTTAGGTTCAACTACCCTAAGTTCTAAGGTCAAAACAAAGGTTCAAAAGGCCAACAATGTTCAATTTAACAGTATATCCTCGTAGGCCAGAACAAATTTAAACAATCTTTGGCCTAATAAAGTAAGCATGCAAATCGTCCAATTAATTAGTAAAATTAATCAAATTAGGCATAGGTATCACATAATGGTTCAAGAATTGTAAAAGGGGAAGGATTGCCGGTTTAGATTTGGAATCGAGTTCAATTTGACCCAACTCCTATCATGCACAAGGGTTTTCCCTTTCCTCACGATGGTGTCATTCATAACTTTAATAGCGAGACCGCCGGAATACCTTTTCCGGTGACAGACAGGGAGGTCGTATTAAGGTTAGATTTTGACCTTGTCAAACAGGCAAACCATTGTAGGGATTTTGTAGTGGATATCAAGAGGGACATGGAGGTGTATTTTGTTTGGGGTTTTGCCAGTGGAAGTGGCCGAAAAATGGAGAGAACAGTGCCGTTAGAGTTTTTGCTCGAGAGAGAAAAGAGAGATATAGGGCGGCGCGAACTTTGGGGGGAAATGAGGGTGAGTTAGGGTTTGGGGGTTGGACTGTATAATTAAAAAGGAAATATTGCTCGTGGCCATTGGATCAAACTCGTGGACGGTTGAGATGTTGCCACGTAGTCGTAAAATGAGGCGGATGTGGAGTGTGATGAGTATAGTGTGTGTAAGTGTATATATATTGTATAAAATAATATAAAATACGTATAAATGCGTGTAAAATACATATAAATATGTAGAAAATTGCAAAATTAATTTGAAAAATGCATAATGACTTGGAGAAAATTAAAAATATTATTATGAGATTTAAAATGATTTTGACCAATTTTGTTGAAAATAATGTAGATGTAAAAATTCACAATTAATGTGCTAATTTTACAAATGTCTGTAGCTTGTGCCGATGTCTTTAAAAATATCCTGATTGGCGTGCTTGTGTGAAATAATGACTTTGAATAGGGGTTGGAGTGAAGACAATTGTGTGGTTAACAGTGCGATTTTGTCTGAAAAGTGGCTATTGAAACAGAATGGACAAAATTGGGTGTCAACAAAAGATATAAATCAATTTTACTATTCTAAATAGTAAAATTCAATTTTTCACATATTAATTACATTCTCTGTTCTAGAAAAGAATATATTAGTATTCCATTTGGATTAAATATTCTTTAATCCTTTAGCAAAAATCAGAACACTCGTTAGTGTGCGACCTCATAGGTTCAATAATATGACGGTAGTATATTGATCGAATCAATATACTAATCAAGGGTGGCGTCTAGCAACACTTCTGAATGACCAAATTAGATTGAAGTATACAATTTACTCTCAAGGACCTGTAGAACAATAATGTATTATTTCCTTCTGTCGTTATAACTCCGAGACATCCTAGGATATGGTTCAACTGTCAAATCCCAATAGGTGACCAACTATATTTACATGCCGAATATATTCGACCGTTGAATGATCTAAGAAACTCTTTTCTCTTATCATTCGATTGCCCTGGCCAAGGTCTTAAAGTAGTCGTTTATAATTCATGACGACATAGAGCTTAAACTCATTACCAAGAGTCGGCAGATTCCATCTTAAAATCATACTCAATATCCTTTCAACTATCATCATAGGACAATAGGTGTCTAGTATCAAAGTACAATAAATAACTTGTGAATTACTATGACAATATCAGGTCAAAGGCAACTCTTACATCACATTCTTCAAGATAATATCTCATTGATAGATTATGGTAATTCTAACCATTAGGAATTATCTAATCAGTCAGTTCAAAGATCATATCTCCATATGCATCACCTATTTATGTAATTTAAATGGTGAGATCAACTAATCTTTAACCAATAAATACGATCACCTAAATAAAGACTATCACATTAGTTGATCTAGCCGGATCACTAATATCCTAATTAATGATTTAGTGATACTACGAGCAAGAACAATTTCAGATTGAGTTATATAAGACTTGACTCTTATTATCATGATCTCTATCATGATGAAAAGTCTCAAACCTTAATCGAAGACTTTATCATATTAATAAAATAATTAATAGTAACTATGATAAATGAATATCGAATGCCATATATTAATATCAAATAATGTCTCTTTGAAATTCCTTATATTAATGCTTTGTAACTGATATGGAGAGATAGGTGAATAGATGAGTACAATATTTGAATTTATATCATATATAAATTTTTATGTGATCGTGTTTAGCCTAAATTCCTAAGTCAACTTTTTGGTTTAGGGATATTATACATGTAGTAGTTCAATTTGGGATAGCTACGCATGCAATTTATTGTCCATATCTTTCTTAGTATAGGTTACATTACGTGTTTTGTTGTTGGTATTTGAGTTTCGATCATCACATTTAGATGAATTCATGTAGAAAATTACCATGTTACAGGAAAATGCTCTCATTTATCTTGAAAGTTGGTTTTAATTTCTCTATAATATTGTGAAGTCACATTAATAATTTTTAAATAGCAGGCACTATTATTTTTTTCCGAATATGAACATTAATGTCAAACCAAATGAGTAGGTGATTGGAGAACAATATGACATGTTTGTTGTGAAAAGTTTTTCTCCTTCTATGGAATTTAACTAGCTCACGATGATGTGTTTGAAATTGTCGTTGTATCATTGCTTACGGAGGGCTGCGATGGACGTAACAGTCGACTCTGAGAGACAGCAGGAGGTCAAACACACAAAGTAAGCTTTAACATTAAGCTTTAAATTCCACCGGTCAGTTCTTTTGCGTTTCCTCTTTTTCTTTCTCCTATTTATGCTCTAAGTTATCAGTATTATGATTGCTTTCAAAATTTTGATTATCTTAGTTATTTATCTGCACGATTTTCGATATGTTGAAGCATCTATCAGGAGAAGATCCTTTCGATCCACTATGTTAAAAAGATTTCATGTTGACTGTTCTATATGATAGTCATGTATCAATATTAGAAGCCCATCTTTTGATTTGGTATGTTATCCTTATCTATTTATGTCTTTCAGAACTTAGGGGTTTAAACTTAGAATATGACCTACATTTTTTGTTTGTTGGAATGTGTTTTTTTACTGGTTTGGATTTGTTCAATACAGCATGGACAATTCTATTAGGGAAATTTTTTGGATCTGTTGGAGGAGATGGACTAATGGAATTACAAGATACATATATTCTACATGAGTTGTTTTGCAATATGCGTATGTGGGGAGAGTGCGATGATCAACTATTACTTGTATAAAATAAATTATTTTCTTTGAGCAATATTACAATTTCTAATAATTGATTCAGAATTCGCACGTCGTGCGTGCTCTAATACTAGATGAAGAACCATGGCTTCAAGAAGAATCAAGGGGCTATTGGAATTTGGTGTCAACTTTAGATGTCTATCTATGTATTTGGCCATTTAAGTTTGCAAAGAATGATGTTTGAACTAAAAAGTATTGAAATTGTGTGAACTGAAAAACATAAAAAAAATTGTATGAATGAGATAAAATTCATCTACTATATCTTTTAAATTATGTAGTAGTACGACTAACTAAGGCTGATGCAATATTACAAAAAATTCTAATTTGTTTATTTAATTTTATGTGTGCAAAGTTGCTAAGAATTTAGCTAGAAATATAGTAAAAAAGAGGAAAGTTATGCAACACTATAAATCCAAATAAATGTAGCACATGTGTATATATAGGTCGAAGGCATTTCTTAGAAAATGAACGCATGATGTGTCTAATTAGTCCTGGCAACTTCGAAACTAAAAAATTTAAGACAATACTGAAGGAGTTGTTAGTTTTACTGTCCTTGAGATGTTTCCGTCTTCAAAAATATAATTGTACAAAATCCGTAATCAATGATTGGAACAGTTCTAGGATGCAAGAATTCTACCGCCAATTATGTTGATACTGACCGCGCATCGCGCGGGTAATATACTAGTATGTTTAGAAGAGGGGCAATTTACAAAACTATGACACCATAAGCAGTGGTTTACCTTATTGACCCCCGCTTAAAGTGGTTTTGCAAGAATGACCTCCGCTAACTTTAATGAATAAATTTCAGACAAAAATATCCCTATAAAACCTTATATTTACGCCTGCATCCCCCCTCTCTTTCTAGTAACTGCTGCCTTCTAGGTAGCACTTTGATCTTTTATCTCTTTCCATATTCTTCCAAATAACTTGAAGTGTTGCACCGCCCTCTCTTTCTCGTAAGTGTTACCTCTAGGCAGCACTTGACAACATTTGACTTTGACCCCCCTCTTGCATAGACAACACCTGCCCTTTTATATCTTCTCACATTCTCTCAAATAACTTGAAGTGTTAACTTGAAGTGTTATCTCAACAGCACTTGCCCATTTATTCTCCACAGGCAGCACTTGCCCTTTATATGTTTTGAAGAGGCAGCATTTGTCAATATATAATTTTAAGTGTTGCATCCGAGGCCATTTTGCTAAACCATTTTTAAGTGGGACAAAAAGCAATAACCATTGATATTCGGGTACACCCAGTGAAATTTTTTGCCGGAAGAGGCAAAACCGAACTGAATGGATCCGCTATTAAAAACCAAACCAAACCCAAAAAACAAAAACAAAAAAATTGATTTCCATTTTACCAAACCGAAAACAAAGCAAATCCAAACGGCAAAAAATATGATACAGTTGTCTTACAAGGTTCCCAGCCCAGCAGCATCCTTCTTTCTACAAAGCAACATGTATGAAGTACAAACAAAGAGCATCCTCCAATTGGGGGAAAAGTTACAAAGGTTACAGTGAAAACAGCAAATGAACTGGCTTTCCAGGATCAAGTCTTACCCCAAATAGCCTACTGAAAACCCAAAAGTTGGTGTTAGCATGAAGGTAAAAATTGGCTATGCAGCAACTTCAGAATACTGGTATAGCAAACGGACACATCTAGTTGTTTCAGAAAACTATAGTACAGTTACCTTCCTATAACATTTCCAATACATCCTCCAATTTACAGAACATTACATCAGTGTTCTCTATCTAAAATCAGGTCCGCTGCCTTACCCTCCTGCCATTGGTATCACCGCCGTCTGAAAGCTGAGCCCAAACACTTCTAGATTTTCCACTTCCACTGCTACAGTCATCCTCGCAACCAGCAACAGTTTTAAGAAGCTCTGACTGAAGAGAGGGGCAGTTTTCTTTAAGGTACTCAAATCCATCTGATTGCATGACAGCTGCGAAAATAGGCCAACTAATAGATGAGGGAAGACTGTAGTGCAAGAAAAATACACAAAAAACACCCTGCATGTTACCACAGCTACCATAACTGAGAACATAGAAGGGTAAACCCTGATACTAGTCAGTAGAAGTCAACATCAAGCAAAGGTGTGTTCAAATGAATTGATTAGTAACATCAGATGCAAAGATGTCCACGCCAAATTCATGAACACGAGTGTAACCATTGTCAATCCTTCACCATGTCAGGATAGTGATCCAGTTGATCAGCATACTTGCTGATTTCATTACAGTTCCTAACTCTGGACTGCATCTGATAACATTTGGTTTGGTCGAAGGGTTTAGATACTTTTTTGCTTTGGGCTTGTTACATTGACCTCAGAGGTACTAATCACATGTATAAACCTAGGATGACATGCCGCTTCTCATATTGTAAGAAAAAGGGGGGTGGGAGTGAAAGAAAACCAAACAAGTAAACACGGAGGAATACACCATGTAAAGAAGTCCTTTATACCCAAGTCTCTCTCTTAGATAAAATATCTCTAGAAAAACCAAGTTATTGAACATGGGAATGAAATTGGTCCAAATGGAGCGAGATGGATTGTGAGAATTCATATAACCACCCCAATTAGCTTTGGATTGAGGTGTAGCTGTTCACTTGTCGTTGTGCTTAGGAATACTCTAAAGCAGCTTCAATTTGGCAAAACCCTACGCAAAGATGAACTTGTTCCAACTGATGGGCTGCAATTTTCAATTTTATGCATGTTCCCACAGGAAACAAATCTTTTTACTTACTTTCTTGCTCAGTTTATGTCATATCAAACATAATATATGAGGACTTGAGGAGCTTCAGTAAGGAAGCATCAATTCCAACTAAATAGGTTTTGGAAAAGAGAGAAGGCAAGACATTCAGCAAAAGGACCGACATGGAGAATTGGTAACTAGCCAGACAAAGAGATAAATCTGAGAGAATTGATCAAAAGAAAAAAAAAGAGAGATAAATTCGAGAGAGATGCTGGGCCTTCAAACCCCCCCCCCCCCCCCCCCCCCCAACCCCCACGGAGAGATACTGTTTGACACGCTACAAGTCCACCTTATCCCCCATAGTTTTTCTGCTTGTAAAATAAACAAGATTACAAATACTAACCCCCCCCCCCCCCCCCCAAGGAAAAGTCAAGGCATAATCTACAAGTTTCATGTTAAACAAACTATCCATTTTCATTTTGTTGCAATCCAAGACAAGGCAAAATTGACATGTTTCATTTCATTTTAAACAATTCAGAAACTCTGCAGAAATCATTGTAGAATATACACATGTTGCAAAAGGAAAAATTTCCAATACCTGCAAGATTTTCAGCAGCAAATCTAAGGCAAACTGCTTTGAGTTCAGTGGCATGGTAACGGTCAGCTAAAGCAAGAGTTCTGGAAACACAGTTCACAGAGATATCTTTGCAAAGATAAGATTCGCACACCCGCCTGAGTCTTGTTAGGTCATACCGATCAGCTGCTGCTAGCAGTTTTGCTGTCAATGTATCCATCACAGAAGGATTTGTAGAAGAACTAGTAGCTTCTAGCTCTTCTTCTACAAGAGCATCTCTGTATATGAAGTGCAACATAGCCTGTTTCACGCATAAGAATAGGATATCAAAGAACGGCAGTGGCGGACGCAGAAATTTTGCTAAGGGGACTCAAAAAAATATAATTGTTGTACATGAGACTTGAACTAATGACCTAAGACATAAGCTTGATATCCCTTTACCACTAAGCTAAAGAAACTTTTGTTGCTAAGGGAACTCAAAACTAGTATATATCCATATAAAAATTATTTTTTACCTATATTCGCAGTGTAATTTTTTGACAAAGGGGTACCTATAGGTAAAAAATAATTTCTGTTACCCCTTCCTAGGCTTTGGGTCCGCCCCTGAAGAACGGTAAGTGACAATTTCGTTCTTTGTTCTAAAGATTTTTACTCTTTTCTGCCAAAGAACGAAAGTTATTTTGGAGAAACAAATACAGCAAGATAGATGGAGAACTATCTGAAACAATGAAAAATGATGTCTACCTCGACAGCACAAGAAAACCTAATATAACTTTAAAATGATTAACAGAAGTAAAACAAAACTGCGTTGATACTCACTTTGAAAACACTGGGTTCCATATCTGTGACAACAATCTCATGCTTCTCACCCTCTAGTTCATCAAAAAGTTCAGTGCGGAAGACAGGAGAACGAGCTGCCAGTACCAACTTATGGGCATGAAATTTTTCACCAGCCACACTGAAAACAACATCGGCGCCTTCCATTTTCTCCAACAGCATGCCAAAGTGTGATCCAATATCAGAATCTGGAACCTGGATTGGATGTAAGCTCGAACAATCAATTGTAGAACGAACAACTCCAACAGTGCAATTGATTTTCAAACAATCGTCCTTGAGATAATCTGAAGTCTCAAGCATCGCTCGTCTAAAGAAACGTTTGTAACCCCTGCAAATCACACAGATTAACAAATTTAGTAAGTATTATCTTAAGTTGTAACAAACGATATCAAGCTTAAAAGAGGAAAAGAAAAGGTCGATTAGGATCTCCTA
Source organism: Petunia x hybrida (assembly GCA_037355625.1). NCBI lineage: Eukaryota > Viridiplantae > Streptophyta > Magnoliopsida > Solanales > Solanaceae > Petunia > Petunia x hybrida. The sequence goes on from JBBBVM010000083.1 coordinate 262,624, forward strand.
GACGCTAATTCTACTTTGTACTTTTTTTCCACATTCATGACATGACAACGAATAGAACATTTCAAGGAAGGCAAAACCTGATACTAGAGCATGTGCATCAAGGATATGAACCACTGTCAACACATACCTGATATTGCCCACAAATATTGTGAACTTAATAAGATGCCCCAACATTCAATGAAGTTAAAGACGATTACCGACAACGACTTCATTTTTTTTTAGGAGGTACAGTAAAATAACTTCATTTAATATATAGAGGACTATTAGTATTATGCACCTTCACGAGCAAGTTTAACTACCTTCAGCCTTCCTCTACCTCTCATTCATATCTTGTAGAATAAATTCTCCAAGCCTGTGTATAACAATATACTAAATCGCTTATGTAATATTTTCAACTTCTGTAGCCAATGCTCAGCAAGCATCTACTGCTACATGCATAGGGAAACTTTTTAACTGAGTTAAAAGATGAAAATAGCAGATACTTGAACAGATCACTTTATCCAAATTACATGGACTTATGAGTGTGAAATGGCTTACCATGCTGAATGTGTTAACCGCCTCATCTAAAAACTTAAAACTTTAAAGAGGGTGTACTTTTACAGCTTGATACGGGAGTCTTTCTCATTATTAATAAAACTATTTACCTTCGCAAAAGAATAGGGTGTACTTTTATTTATTATACTATGTTCTCGCAATAATTATGAGCAATAGTAACAGACATTTCAACTTTCACTGCCAATTAGGCCCTCAATCAACACACGTCTGATTCATCCCCCAACACACAATAAGAGTAGAAACATGCACCGCTAATATAAAGCAGTTGTTCTCATATCCCCATATCTATGTCTATGCGGTAGTTATAGAATGTCGTTTTCCCTTTCCTTTAACATTTTCCCGGCGTCACTCTTTTTTGATAAGGACACTCCTCAATGACCCCGCGTCACTCTATAATTTGAGGAATCATCAGATGTCAAATCGAAATCGAATTCAAGGATGCAGAAGTTTCAATGTTCATTTGCTGCGATCTTCGAGCATGCTCACCTTCAGGGCAATCACATTCTATTGCAGGGTAGCAACATTTCTGAACTCCCAGATTTCCTAAGTTTTATTTTATAAATAAGATGTTAGGAAAACCTGATATATTTTCCATTCTCCTTTAAATGCAAATTTGGAGGCAGCGCACATCTGATTGCTGTTTTAGCACCTAAGACGGTATGATCTTTTTTACAGGTAAGAATAGAAATTTCCATTTCCTTTTGTTATATATTCCTTCAAAGTGTAGAAACTTCCATTAGAGGTAGCATCAACAAGATGAAAAAAGACTTGAGGGAGAAAAACCAAAGCCAAGTCAGCCACAAGACTCTGAAATGCAGGAAATAAGAGACAGTAATTCACATCTGTTCTACCCTCCTTCGGATATCATAACCCCCTAAGTTCAGATCAGCTACAAGCATAAACTCATAGAAGGAACAAACAGACTCAAGTCACCAGGTCCCCTTTTTTTTCTTTTTGATAACATAACTGAGTTTATCGAATATGTAACTCAAGTCCCCAGTCATATGCAGTTATTCTAGTAGTTGGAATGGAAAACTCGTACCTCCTTGGGCACAGAAAGGATCGAGTGTTTGAGTTCAACAACACTAAGAAGGCATGCAAGCAATTCACAACAACTTATTTCCCATTCATCTTCGTTCAAGTACTTCAAAGTTCAAACAACAGAAAGATAATTTTATCCTGTTTTCTCACCACACCAAACAAGGAAAAGAAGTGTGATCCTCTCCACTTTATTCTTCACCTTCACTTCTTTATTTCCTTAGCTTTCCAATTCCCATAGTTGATTTCAAAGGATAAATCAATTATCTCACTGCTTTCACAAATTATAAGTTAAACTTTAACTTATCTCCCAAACATGAAAAAAGAAAGTGAAAAACCTTTAGTAACAAAGGACCTATTTATTTTTTGAAAATTAACAAAAAAAAAATGATTTATATCATTTAATAAAGTGCCTAGGCTTTGCTAAGTTTGCATTTTTTCTTCATATTTCAATAAGTTTTCTTTAGCAAAATTCAACATTAAATAGTGCTATTAAGCATTTCTTTTAAACTCTCTCACCCGCACACACATATAAGGAACTTCTTTTTAAGTGAGCTGGTGTAAAATTGAAATCCATTGATCTATGTTCATTCAATGACCTAAGACTCTGAAAGTAGTCTTCAGTCTAAAGCGTTCACTCTTAGCAAATAGCATGTTAGAAAAACCACCTTACTGACGTTCAGCAGGATACAGTGGTGGAGGATTACACAAAATGTCGTGCACATCATTATGTCGAGCGAGCAAACTTGGTATGAAGCAATTACTGGTAAAACAAAAGAGCAAAACCACCTTATTTAATAGCACAATATTAAATGCATAGCTTACATGTATGAGACACATAGTGAGCACAAGAGCATAGCATCCATTCACAGTTATTGACAAAGGTAGAAACCATATCACTTTTTTTGCCCAGTCTGCTGCCTTCTCTTCTAGGTTTGTTTTTAGCCTTTCTCTTGTCAAGGTGCTTTTATCCTTCAGTAAGAGCCCGTTTGTGTTGGCTTAAAAAGAGTCACTTTTAAGCACTTTTAAATGCTGGAGCTTATTTTTATAAATAAGCAGTTACGTGTTTGGATAGAAGTGCTGAAACTAAAAAAAAGTTGCTGAGATGTTTGGTAAAAAAGTGCTTTCATATGTTAAATGATTGAAATATCTTTAAAATAAACCAAAAAAAATATATATATATATATATATAAAATCTAGGGCATTTGTTAATTAAGGTATTAGTAGAATTAGAAAAAATTATTAAGCGATAAAATGGTAAAATAGTTGGTAAACCCAAAACAGCTTTTAAGCCAAAAGCCTGAAGTTGGGATTACCCAGCTTATAGCTATTAGCTTTTTCTGAGCTTAAAACCAAGTGCTTTTAAACAGTTTTGCACTAACCAAACACTCATGTGAGCTAAAAGTAGCTTAAAAGCTGGTTTGACCAGCTCTTAAGCTAAGCCAAACGGGCTCTAAGTCACATATAGCTTGAAAGAACATAAAATAAGGGATTTTTACACAAATATACAAATTTCCACCCTTAATTACAAAAAAAATAGCAATATTTTTTTAATTACAAGACATAACAATATTTTTTTAGCACATTTTTACCATAAACAAAACATATCATTTTGATAATTACACTTACACCCCCACCCTCCTAAAAACCCTAAAATACTTTCTCCACTTCCCCCACACCAAATCAGCCACCACCCATTTTCATATCTAAATATACAACACAACCACCACAACCACCGTTCAAAACAGAAACAGAGCTGCCACCACCACCGCCTGAATCTCCACCGGAATCCAGTACATCGCCACACAGAGAGAAAGAAGGAAGGGACAGTGGCGGAAAACGCCATCACAACCAGCAGAAAAACGGAGGGATAATAACAGGGTGAAACGAGTCCCATCTCTGATCTGCCAAAACAGAGGGATAATAACGGAAAACGCCATCTCCACTGCCAGTCCACGTTAATAAACGGCGGAGAGCAACCATTGTTGATAGTCGAGACAAGTTGGAATCCCTTTGGGACGATGGATATGGAACTCAAACTGTAAAGGATTTCTCCGCTAAGAAGATTCTTAAGCCCGATGGAGGTCCACCTCGGTGGTTTACTCCCATATCAGCTGGTCCTCCTTTGAAAGATTCTCATCTCCTTCTTTACTTGCCTGGTAATCTTTAAAAAATGAAGATAAATAGAATGATCGAACAGAGATTTTCTTGTAGTTTAGTGGCACAAATTGGGGAGTTAATATCAGTATAGTAGTCCCGAATTTCGATGAGAAGCCTTTGAATCAATCAGGTGTAACAGTACATTTCACTAAGTCTCTTTCACTTTTGATGGAATCTGATGTTTAATTTACTTTCCACTCATTTCTAATGCAACAGCCGAAACAGTCTGATACAACTATTGAAACAGTCTTAAATAGGTTGAAACGGTCTAAAACGGAGTTTGAAACAATATGATACGGTTTGAAAAATCGTTGAAACAGTTGTTGCAACAGTTTGATACAGTCTGAAACGATGTTGAAACGGTATGATACGGTCTGAAACGAAATTGAAACAATCTGAAATAACTGTTGAAACAGTTTGATACGGTGAGTTGATACAGTTTTAAACAGTATGATACAGTCTGAAAACGGGACTTGATACAGTTTAAAACAGTCTGATACAGTCTAATACGGAGTTGATACAGTCTGAAACGAGACTTGATACAGTTTAAAACAGTGTGATACAGTCTGAAACAACATTGAAACACTATGATACGGTCTGAAACAGTCTGAGACGGTCTGAAACGGGAGTTGATACAGTTTAAAATAGTCTGATACAATAAAAAAAATGAGAGTTGATACAGTTTAAAACAGTTAGATACAATGCTGAAATGAACCGAAACGGTGCAGAAACAGTTAGATACAGTGCTGCAGAAACAGTTGATACGGTGCAGAAACAGTTGATACGGTGCAGAAACGGTGCAGAAACGGTGCAAAAATAGTTGATACGGTGCAGAAATAGTGAGATTCAACGAGATACATTGAGGATGGATGAGAAAAAGTGAAATTGGGGAAAATGAGAGGAGTAAAAGTGAAATTGGGGGGAAATGGTGGGAGAAAAAGTGAAATAGAGGGAAATGGGGGGAGCAAAAGTGATAGTGGGGGAAATAGAAAGAAGAATGTAAGGGTTTGGTATGTTATGGGAAAATATTGCTATGTTTTTGCTATATTTGTAATTATCTTGTGTTTTCCTCTATATAGGGTAATTTTACTAAAATGTTGCTATGTTTGGTAATTAAGCTCTAAAACTTGCACTTTTATGTAAAAAATCCATAAAATAATGCATCTTAATTACATTTAATGAAGCATACATATTTACAGTGCATACACATTAAGATATAGTTGTATTCCAAGTACATATAAGCAAAAGTTGTTATACAACCTTTAAGGAAAAAGGAAAGCTTCAAGTTAAACTAAATTTTATTAGCTTCACCGCTCTCCCACTCAGAATTAAATCAGAACTAACTATTCAAAATCTACCAGCGCCACATTTCTTCTAGACATATGCAGTAAGCTGATAATAGTATTTTTTTTTTAAAAAAAAAAAGGACAGAAAAAAAAAGGACAGCCTGTTGCAGAAAGCATCCGCGTTGATAGTATTTATCGGGATAATTGCGATATCCTCTCAGAATGAAAAAAGAAAAAGACCAACTAAGATACTCAGGTTTCCTTACAAACAAAAGTCTGCAGACCCAGCTCAGTTCACTAAATAAAACTACAGAATGGATCCAAATGCTCAAGCACAAATTTCAAAGTTGAGAAAATTCCAATTGAACTCCTCCTAGGCAAGCTTCCCAAAGCATAGCATGTCCAAAACCCACTATAAAAGAGGATCGTTGAAGTAAGTTGACGGAAGGTATGAAATTACTAACTACAATTCATAGTCTTAATACTGAATGCTCAATAGGACAGATTGGATACAAAATAATAGCCGACCCCAACTAATACATAATTTCTTAGCAACTTTACATAAGGCATGGTTTGGTCAGCATCAGAATTACATACTTCCAAATGCTTTTGCAACAGCTCAGTCTTCCACAAAAGGAAAAAATAGAAAGCAAACAATTAAAGTCAGCAATAAAGCATGAAACTTTAAATAGCACTTCAAAATCAAAACTAGATCACACAAGGTAATGAAATTGGAAGATGGTGTCACGCTATTTCAGCATATAACAAAGCAAATTTGAGTTTACGTTATATACACCGTCAGTGTAAAGATTTTTACGTAACAGGCCAATATTACTTGTTATAGCAAGTAACCCGCTTTCATTTTAAGATTACAAATCTCACTTTTTTATGGAGGTTTACCAGTAAATTCCTGATAGCATAAAAATTCAAATTTACTAAAACATGTCACTTAATACATAAATGCACGTAATTTCATTTAATGACATTGATTAATTACCTAGAATAAATGGTAAGTAGGCATCTTTAACAAGTTAAATTACACTAAAGGCATGAAATAACATTATGTTGTCAGTGCTTATAACTTAAACTCAGCAAATGTACCATTCGTCCTCGAATTAAAAATTAAAACTAAATAACATGAGTCGAAAAAAGCAATCATACCACATGCTATTGCGGTATTTCAACGTATAAGGCCCGCTTTCAAGCGACCGATCAAAATGACTATGAACTTTATTTTATGTGTTCCTTTCCTACTCTGATCAACCATGTTAATTCGAACAACGCACATCCGTTCCTTTGCTCGCTAACGCCATAAAAAACCGAGACATAAGTCGAAGTATCTTCAGTGTAAAGATTTTTACGTATCAGGCCAAAATTACTCGTTATAGCAAGTAACCCGTCATATTTTTAAGATTACAGCTCTCTCTTTTTTATGGAGATTACCGGTAAATATTCTGCATGACCTAATAGCGTAAAAATACTATATAACGAATTTACTAAATCAGGCCAGTTAAAACGTAAATGCAAGTAATTTCATCTAACAACATTGATTTATTACCTAGCATAAATGGTAAGTAACCAGCTATAGCACGTTAAACTACACAAACGGTATAAAATATCATCACGCTGACAATGCATATAACTTAAACTCAACTAATTAACCATTCGCCCTCGAATTAAAACACGAGTTAATAAAGCAATCATACCACATGCTCCCGCGGTATTTCAACGTATAAGGCCCGCTTTCAAGCGACCGATCAAAATGACTATGAACTTTATGTTTCCCTTTCCCACTCTGATCAACCAACGTCAACTCAAACAATGCCCTAACATCTGTCCCCTCGCTCGCCAACGCAATAAAAACCGATACATAAGTGGAATTATCCTCAGGATTTTTACCATCAGGGTAAAAGTAAATAGCCCATTGATGACCTCCAACGGTAAAATTATCACTAGCAATATGTTTACCAATTCCCATACCTTTAGCTAATGAATAACCTTGGATCATGAACCGGTGTGACCCGTTTACGGTCTCGGTTACGGACCGGGAACTTGTGGGCCGGGTCAATGGGCTTGTGTTGTTGTTGTCGGAGACGTGTGTGATTATTGGTTGCTCCGACATTGTTGAATTTTGTGGGGAGTTTTGGGAATTATGAGAAGTTTAGGGTTTGGGAAAAGGGAAATTCATGGGAATGGGACTAAAATGGAATTAATTTGAAATGTGAGGGTATAAATTGGGAAGATTTGAGAAGTTAAAGTTAGTTAGGGTTTTGTTTGGAAGAGGTTGAAGATAGCAATTTGGGGGAAAGAGAAGGGTTGCAATTATTCGAATTAATTGAATTTATTTTTCCGCGAAATGAATCATATGACGTTTGAGTTTACATATTGACTTGTCATCATTAAAAATTTTAATATTCTCAAGGAATTATTCAATTTTATTTTTGTTATCATTACAACCATAGAGAATTCTCGAGCTACCTTTTCCCTTTTACCTTTTTTTTAAAATAAAAAATTGTTAAAGCTTGTGGATTTCTTAGGCATCGTAATAAAATTGAGAAAGAGCCTGCAATTGTTTTTCACATAGGTATGGTCTTGCAAATTTTCTAATAGAGATATTACACCACCGATTAGAAGGACAAAAGGACTTGTCAAATCACCCTTCACATGCGGATCTTATCTAATAGGCGTGCATATCTTTGTTTGGACCTCATCAATATGTACTTAAAATTCTAAAAATATAATATTACATCATTGACATGCGGATTGATATTTGACGAGAATTGTCTATGTTTCCTTAATTATTCTTCATATTTTTAGTACTTTAATTGGCTTTTCCATGTTCTAACCGTAGTTTTGTGCTTGTATGTGTTATTAGTATTTGTAAAAAGTGTTCAAGTTAAAGTAAGGGGAGAAAAAGGGAACAATTGTACCGCAAGTCGGAGAGGAATTGGCCATGCGCTGAAGAGTTGCTAAGTGTTGAAGGAATCTGCAAAAGTAGCTAAAATCGTCAATTAGCAATTTGTTGATCACAAGGCAGGGCTTAAGCCACCGCTTGCTGCTTCAGTTTGGTTAATGCGGCCATGCAAGCGACTTCTCCCCATCAGTTTAGTACTTAGAAATAATTATTTTATTATTTTGTAAACTCTATAAATACTTAATAAGTTAATCATCTAAAGAGTTTTTGGGGATGCGGCTAGAAGCTCGGGATGTCTTCCAAACAAGTTATTTCTCTCTTATTCTTATTCTTTTCCTTCATGCTATAGTTTGTTTGTTTTAGTATCATTGGACCTCCATGAATGTTGAATTTCGGGTGTTAGTTTGATTCTATCGTAGTGGGTTATTTATTCTTTCTTACACCTAATTGTTTGATTATCTGGCAAATAGTTGAATTCTATCTATAGCTCATAATTCGAACTCGACAGAGAGGCTTTATGTGCGCAATAAGAAGGAATAACGCATGATCTTGAATATGAGCATCGACGAATGGATTTGCAGATATGGTTAGAAATATACATATTAGCTTTGCTTGATCACTATATTGGAAAAATAAATGTGTTCTTATTAACGCTAATTTTGTAGATATATATGCGTTAGCAGAGGCAGACCAAAGCCTAGGAAGGGGTACCAATTGATATCCCTTCGTCGAAAAATTACGCTGTGAATATAGGTAAAATATAATTTTTTATATGGATATATACCAGTTTTGAATCCCCTTAGCAACAAATGATTCTCTAGCTTAGTGGTAAAAGGGTATCAAACTTATGTCTTAGGTCATTAGTTCCAGTCTCATGTACTGTATTATATTTTTTGAGTTCCTTTGGCAAAATTTCTGCGTCCGCCACTAGGCGTTAGGTTAGTTTGAATAAGCGAGACGGGTCTCGACAAAGTCCTATGAGAAATATTAACCTTATTGATCAGTAATCCTCGATAAAATTAATCAGTCATTAACTAAAAAATAATAATAGAATTGAAAGATTTCTCATAACTCTAGAATATTTTCAAACATTAAATCCAACATCTTGCATTTAGTTTAATGAGTTAACTACTTAGCTTTATTAGTTAATTTTGGCCTAGAATAATTCTCAACAACTCTCAAAGCCTTCTTATTTAGATAATTATAAATTATTTGATTTAAACAATAGTTAATCACAAGTCTCTGTGGAACGATGCTCGATCTCAAATACTTTATTACTTGTCAACTACTTGCATGTGCGTTTGGAAGCAACAAATTTTTTACCTATAAATTACTTTCATGTTATTAGGTATATAGACTCGTCAAATTATATCAGAAATGATTGTACCATACTAAAAATGTACTATTGATTCCAAAAAAAATCTTGACGAGATTAGATCTTCAAAAAATCTTATAAGTTCGTATGGAGGAAATATTAGAATTAGGTACATCTTTGACATGACTATACATTTATTCTATTTAATTGTCACACTAACTTATCGTTAATTGTAATATGGATTGATGTCTTTGACTTGTCAAATCAGATAAAAATAATTGTACCCTACTACAAATAAAATTGGTGGAACTAAAACCTATTGTGTATATTAACGAATATGCTTCGTCACAAGAAAATCTATATTGCATTTGTAAAAGTATAAAAAATTTATTACAACACGGCAAAATTAGACATACATGAATATAGATATACAATAGCAGTAAAAATAATATTCATTACAACAAATCTTGACGTGCAAAAAATCTTATCCTTTCATAATTACAAAAAAAATTATGGGTCACATAGGTACACCTTTGAGATGACTAAACACTCACCTCTATTTAATTGGCATACAGACCTAGCATTATATATTCATGTGAGCTGATATAATTGACTTGTCAAATCTGGTGAAAAATGATTTTGTCCGAGTATAAATATACTTGGAATAATTAAGGCACTACTAGGACATTGAAGAAAATTGCACATTGTAAAAGATATAATATTAATGACTAGCACATATATAAATAAAATATAGACGCATATTTTGATAAACATAGACAATTAAAATACAAGTAAGATTTACTACAACAAACAAAAAAATAGAAATTTCGCTAAATAATAATAACAAACTTTATTGCCTTCAACTACTGCTTCCGCCCACACAAGTTTCAGTTGCGCCTGTCGTGACCTGCTGCCTTCATAATCTGCACTGTCTAACATATCGAAAAGGCCCAGATCCATCTGGTTAGAAATTCTTGAGATCTTGATTGATATACTCCATGAAATTACTAATCTATGATTGAGGTCCGTTGATTAGCTTCCTTGTAGAGTTCCTTCAGCATATCTTCTTGTAAGGTGAGATGTATTCAAGGATATTGAACTGTGATATTCATTTAATGCTGAGTGGAGAGAGAGAGATTTAACCCAAGGGAATTGATCTTTTAAAATATCATGGTAATATGGACTCATTTTAGAATAAGGGTAAGAGTTTGTTGATGTGTTCAGACTGCTGCGATTGACTTCTCATTAAGGCGCTGGTACACTCAAATCCTTTCCTTAGTTGGTTGTCTCAATTTGCGTATCTTTCTTTCCTTCTAAAGTTCAATCCTTGCTGGCTGCACTTCTTCAAGGATCTTCTGTATCATTAAGTTGACATGTCATATTTGTCACACGTGAGTTTAATTATATTGCTGTCATTATCAAAATCAGGTCCAACACACTTGACACACCTTATGAGTACAGAGTCTCTAATTGAGAAAAAATGCAGATATAATTTAACGTATAAATTATCTTTAACCTTGAAAACTACATGAATAAAATATAATAATGTCATTAAAAAAGTGAATTTAATATGAAAATATTACTTCTACTGCATAATAAAAATTTAAATACGTACCCAAGATAGTTAAGACAAAAAGTAGTAAAAGAAATACAAGTAGCAGTGATCAATACAATGTGGCCCAGAAGGGTCTCCATTCATCATACATGGTTAAGTACGAGCACAAAATTTCAACCAACCTTATGTACATTTCGCCTATCATTATTTTCGGTAATTAAGCTTAAAAATTCTCTCAACGTGTCATCGTCGCATATATTCCACTTACTTATAATACATTCGCATACCTTGACTAGTTCATGAGTATGAATATTGTATTGGGTGAAAACCCCCACCACCTTGATGTAAGGGCTCAAACCACGAAACAGTCAAGTCTCACTGAGGACAGCCTCCCGAGGGAATAATCCTCACCCCCTCCTCGAGAAGAATCTAGCCGAGATTAGGAATCGAAGAAATTGGAGAATGAGCGATATCGCAACCCTTTGAAGGATCGAATCACATCGGCGAAATAGCCATCTCTAATTGTAACCATCGACCGTTACTCTAGCATTTAAGAAGAAGATTATGAGCTTACCACGATCAAATGTGGATGTGTGGGCAGACGAGGTTGGATAAGATTAGGAATGGGGTCATTCGTGATACGGTGGGAGTGACCTCAGTGGTGGACAAGATGCGAGAAGTAAGGTTGAGATGGTACGGCCATGTGAAGAGAAAGGGCACCGACGCACCGGTGAGAAGGTGTGAGCGGCTGGCTGTGTTGGGTCTGCGGAGAGGTAGAGGCAGACCAAAGAAGCATTGGGTGAGGTGATTCGATATGACATGGCTCACCTCCAGGTCACCGAGGACATGACCCTTGACAGGAAAGCGTGGAGGTCTAGGATTAGGGTAGAAGGTTAGATAAAAGGCGATTGAGTGCTGTCATTTTAGATGTGTTGTTCTTACGCATAGTAGTCTTATCTTGCCCTTTCGCTATTGGCCTCTTGTGCCTGCCCTGACTATAGTAGTTTTATATGAGTTCTTGAGCATTAATGGTGTTTCTTACTGGTTTGTCTTCATCTTATTTTCAAATATTTGTTTGCCTTTAAAAATTTTCAAATGTTTTTTTTTATTCAAGCCGAGGGTCTATCGGAAACAACCTCTCCACCTTGGGAGGGATAAGGTTTGCGTACATCTCATCCTCCCCAGACCCCACTTGTGGGATTGCACTGGGTTTGTTGTTGTTGTATGGCTATAACGTTATTCTTTCCATCAATTATAAATAGGAACCGCTTGTAACCAAGAAGGATATACAGAAATATAGTATTCAGTTATATTTGTACGCTTTGTCTCGTTTACTCTCTGCCTCGTTTACTTTTTTAAGCTCTTATTTCGTTCAAATCCGATCTTAGCTCAAGCAGAATTTTGATACAAGTAAATTATCAATCAACCCTGAAACAAATTCGATTTGTTGTTCTATCTCGATTTAGGCCAACACAAATTTACGCCGTCTGTGGGGACTTGGTAATAACGTTTGTTCTAAGGTCAAGCTTTTTCTAGATCTCAGCAAGATATCAATGACTTCAATATCACGAAAGGGTTTCCACGAACTTCTTCAATTGGACAGATTCGATCTCCTCGTCGATGAGATCGCTAGCCTTGATAAAGTTGCTGAACATCATGAGATGGTCGTTGGGATCAGATGTTCTGCGATACCTAGGGATGTTTGGCATTTTAAACGTCTTAGGTATCGCTTTTGGAGCTGCCTCCTTCTTCCAGGGTCGTTGTGAATAACGCTGGACATCGACTTTCTTCAGTGTGGGTGGAGCGCCTGGTATCTGATCAATTCTCTCATGGAGAGACTTCTAAAGTGCTTCCTGGCTTTCCTTGAATTTTTTGGTGAGAGCTTCCACAACAAGGCTCACATCCGTAGGCGCCATAGACCCTCCGTTGTGATTCTGATTGACTTGGGTCGTAGGGTCTGCGGTACCACCGTTGTTCCGCTCTCCACCTTGCCTCGAGGTATGTGAAGATGGTGCGTCACGACCAGGTGCCGCAGCATCAACCCTTGCAGTTGAAGGGTTACTCCTTCGGAGAGAGGTGAGTGCCTCGTTTATTCCTCGGTTTACTTCTGCATGTTCCTGCATGAAAGCAAAGAGTGTTTCTTGGAGGTTCCCTCGGCCAGGGGAGAGACTCCTGTGGCGTCGTCTCCTAGGTAGAGTAGTGCTCTGAGAGCGCATACGCCTATATCGCTGCCTGACCGGTCCTTGGGAGGATTGTTGCTGCCCATCGGACGAGTATTCGGGAGAATAATCAGGAGAGTAATTAGGACTGAGTGAAGGAGTATTTACCTGTTCTCCGCCTACGATAGTTCGTTGAGAGTTGCTTTCTGCCATGTTAGTTATAGAGCAAAAAGATAGACGAAAATAGGTATAATATCAAAGATAAACTATTAACCTGCGAAGGCTATTGACCGGCTCCCACTGTGGTCGCCAAATTGTTTAACCTAGATCCGATTTTAGGCCAATTAACAATTAAATTTATATTTGAGGAGTCACGATCAATAGTTGAGATTAAGAGTTTATACGGTGAGCTAAGATGACGGTAATACGAGGACGAGATGCAAGTATTAACTAATAAAAACAAAGCATAAACGGAAACAGGGAGAAGTAACCGTATCGTATCGCTCGTCTTCGGAGAGAGTTCTTCGATACCAATCGCACTTCAGACGATCAAAGAACTAAAATAGTAAGCAAGATATGAGCAAAGAGAGTATCTGAGCAAGAGCGAGAGAGTATTCTTATTGATATTGCAGACAGAAAGTAAAAGTTGTTGTACAAGTGACTAAGGCGAATGCTATTTATAAGTCTGGTAGGCACCCGTTGGGATTTTGTAACCGCTAGGCGTGGATCCGTCTGGATAAGTAACTGCTGGTCACATATCCGTTGGAGTCATAACCGCTGGGTTGTATGATTGCCTTAATGACCATTAATAGATTGATCGTGGATGATCATGTTAATAACTGCTCATTTAGACCGTGTTGACTGTTAAAGTGTTTCATAAATCCTTTAGGTCTGCTCGTGATGAATGTCTGTCCGTTGGATGTCTGTCCGTTGAAATGTCTGCTCGTGCCACGTGGAAGACACGTGTCACCTTTCCAAGTCCAGTCAGCTTTTATCCAATACAGTCATATTTTTTCTTAAAAGTACTTGTTGGAAATTAGATTTGGGTCACCCATGTGTGTCAACCCAGATCCATGTTAAAATAACTTAAATATATAATCGTATTGTTATTAATTATATTAAAAGAAGGAAAAGACACAACTGTTAGGAAGAGTCCTGAACAGTTGTGTCACTTGGAAAGAATAAAAGTAACTTCTTTTCAGAAGAACGTATTCTCTGTTCATCTCTGAAAAACAGACCTTCCCTCTTCTCCTCCAACAACAAGAAAAAACTCTCTTCTTCTTCAATTGTAGAACTTATGTAAAAGATTCTTATGAAAACGAATGCGGTCGTCTTCTACAATTATGGAACAATCTTCTGTAACTCGGGTACGCCTTAGACTGTGGCTAATATGGTGTAGTTCGTGTCTTTATAGCATGTGATTACACTGTTGACTAGTAAAACGAATACGGTTAGACCCTGGGCGAATTGTATGTTTATGGATTATGTATAATCCTTCATTGGTATCAGCGCCATTGCTATTTGTTTTCTAGTCTAAATGTTGGTTTCATGACATACTTGATTTTAATTAAGAGTTTAAAGTGTTGCTGCAATTTTTGTGTCTTGGTTGATGCAACCTAGTTTGAAAATTTATAAGTTTCTACTCTAGTGTAGCGCTGAAATTTTCTATAATGGCGCATATTTTTTTTATTTTGATGCTGCGAATAAAAGTTGAAGTAGTTTAACTTTGTGGTCTCGCAATCAAAGTATCTTTTACTTCGCTGCCTTTAATAGTGTCTTTAGAAAATCAATGACCGAGTTAATTTTATAGAGAAGATTTTTGGAACTTTTCCAGATATTCCTTTCGTTTTTTATACATTAAACGAACAGAATGTAACTGTTGAGTTCTTTTACGTAAAGAATTACCACAAAAGGTGGAATATGGGATTAGACCCCTCTGTCCAGTAGATCAATGAATGAAAATCCTATGGTATGATTGCATCACTCAAAAGTTTTCAATTTTGTGGGCACTAAAAAATCCCGACTGCTTTAATGACTTCTTTCTGACCATTCTTCTATAAAATTTGGGCAACCTGTTAGTTTTCTCCATAGTTTATACCCAAGCGACAGCCATAGTCATATAAGATATGCCTTGTGCTTTAAATAGCCATATTGAAATAAATTCCTTCATAGTTTCTAATAGAGAAAATATATTTTTTCTATTGAATAATATGGTGTTTTTTTAGTGGAAGATTTTTTTTGTGTTGTACTTCAAACATTGAAATACTTTGTGTATTTCGTGATAGCCTAAACTTTTGATTGAAAGAGATCTATTAAAATCAAAGGTCATGAGAAGTTGTACACAAAAGTTTTTTTATAATTGGAGTAAATTAATTTTTGCGAGATGAACAAATGGAAGAGATTAAAGTACACACTAAAAGATGTTCTATCATCTGTGATATGAGATTCGTTTGAATCTCCAAAGTTGACCACTTGGATGACATTGCTTGATTGGTATAAAGAGTCATGAAGTGGCTCCATCTTCTATCATCCATATGCTTACTAATATGTGTATTTGTGCATATGTTGGATTGGATATTACATAAGCATATACACGTGAGTGTGGTTTGTTAGCAAATTTTTTTTGACTTAATTGAAACTCTTATGTCTACTGACAATTATTTATATATGTTACAAATGGAAGAAGGAAGCCTATTGATATTACATACTTTTAGTATTGGGTTTTTTTTAATCTCTTTAAGAAGTGATTCTACTGGCTAGTCCCACCAAATTCATGAGTGAATTTAAATTGCTGCTGCAAAATGCTAAATACACAAAATCTTCTCATTTGTTTCCAAGTAGCAGAACTTGGCGAATGAGGATCGCTCTTATAAGGTTGGTTCACCGTTTTCTATCTTCTTGGACTTCAGTTCTAGAGCCAACGATATTTTGATGCACTGATGGAGAATATTTAGTTTATTCTCAAAGTGGCACTTATTATTGGGGTGACTCTTAATTTTTTTCCTAGTGTGTTAAAAGGAAAAATTATATCAAGTGCAGTTTTTTTTTGTAATTGTCTGCGGCATTTTATTCATATAAGTATGTGTACTTGTATGAATTTTAAATAGTAATATATAGTCTTGAATTTATAGAGTAATTTAAGACATGTGTTCCTTAAATATTGATTTTGTTAGATTTATTACATATTAGAAATTGGATGATGATTTGGGAACGTTAGTGAAATTTCGATTCCTATATCTAATGTGAAATAAGTTTATATTGAATAATATATAGTATATGAATTTTAGGTTCTAAGACAGTACATAGTTGTCTCCATAAATTTATACTAGTTTGTATCAATATGTCAACTGCTATGAGATTATTGTCCCGAGCTTAGCGAAAGTGTTAACAGTGACAATAAATCCAGTATGTCCTAAAAGAGCCAGAGGCTCTTGGACTCTAAATATGTCTGTGACGTCTCTTGAAAGTGGATTTATATTCTATTGTAGCTGGTACATTATGACATCTTTGATCCAAATTATGAAATTATTCTATGTCAGTTACTTATATTCCATATAAGTTATGGATAATTGAAAATCCAATTGTTTTCTACTATTGAGTTTTTACTGCCACTGTACATTAAGTTATTTTCCCACATGGAAAACTAGTTCCAAGGGAAAGGGCATGTATCAATTTGTGATACTATTTTAGTCCAAGATTATACATTCATAAGTGAACAAGACAACAGTGGCATAGTAACTGGAACTGGATTATGATGTTACATTGTTAGCGAATGTTTTTTTCTAGTGGGTGAGATAGGTTAAGACTTGTTGATGTTGGCATTTTATGCCTACTTTTCCTTAATATTTCCGCACATTTGGGCTTGTTTTGCACTTGTTTGATAGCTTGTGAATGTGGTTTTACACTGATGTTGTGTTGTGCGTGTGTAGGTTGTTACGCGATACATTTGGAGCGTTTCGGAGCTTGATTGAGCATGAATTGGTTGAAGGATGTTTGGAGATTGGATTGAGCACACAAAGGCACGACACAAGCCGAGTTTTGGAGCGAAAGAAGAGCATTTTGGCTTGGCGCTACAGCTCCCGCGCCGCGCAGCCTACCGCGCGCAGAGGCTGGCGCGTTTGGCATGCGACGCAGGGCTAAGGCACGAAGGCTGGAGGCGTGGTCTGGTCGTGGTCACGCTTTTCGGGGCGCGGGGCGCCCGTTATAGCGCCCCTTATGCGCGTTTTTACTCCCTATTCCTTCTAGTTTTGGGTCTAACTTATTACCAAGGGTTTGGAAACATTATAAATAGTTACTTAGTTTTTGTAGGGAGTTCAGACTTTGGAGCAAATTTGAGAGCTCATAACATCAAGACAAGGGTTTTTCTTCCTCCATTAATT